>NNCF01128891.1:50532-70403 GCA_002313205.1 Laupala kohalensis | reverse complement strand
ATCGTAAGCCTTCTCGATGTCAAAGAATATTCCAATGAGATGTTGTCTTCGGACGAAAGCATCTTGAATTGCTGATTCCAGGAGAAGTAAGTTGTCCAAGGTGGAATGGAACTTTCTGAAACCGCACTGAGATCGACTCAGCAAGTCATGCCGTTCAAGATACCAGACGAGACGTCGGTTGATAATTCTCTCCAGAGTTTTACCAACACAACTCGTCAAGGCAATGCTTCGATAACTACCAATGTTCGTTTTGTCCTTACCAGGTTTCATTGTCCACATTACTTCAAGTCTAATGTACTGTTATTTTTCTCATTTGGTAAAAAGTTAACCGGTACAAATTTGAATCTTCACATAGATAGAACAATGAATTATCAAGATTTATTTATATCAAATATACGAGTACACAACCAGGTAACTGGTTTCAGGAAATTAGAATATACTGGAAACTAAACCGACTCACACAAACAATTTTCCTAAATTTTAAGAGACAAGCACAAGTCCTTAACAGGTAAAAATATGTTAAAAGTAGTGTAGTTGGGTTTTTAAAGTTGTATATAGTCATGCTGACCAAATACAGCAAAGACCATTATAATACCACCGCTCAAAAAAATCTTTTGTTCTACTGTTCGCAACCAATTTTACAAGCTATAACGGATCATTTTCATTGTATTGTTCTACTCAAACATTCGATGCCACGAGTGATTTGAAAGAGAAATTAATAAATAGGAACCATTGACAAATTTTCATATATTTTCTGGACAAAATTTCCAATAAAAAATATTTTTTAAAAGTTTCTTTTACTCGTATTTTGTAATTGAGCCTTCAATACAGAGCATTATACATGGTATGTCCCAAACGTTTCGAGAATGTATTTCTACGATGATCTATTGCTTTGTAAAGTCCGCACCTATGCATCGCTACCACCACCTCCTCCAAACCTGCGTAGACTTCCTTGAAGGTGTCATCGAGAATCACAGCAAGGCAGCGCTTCGAAGCCTCCTTTACCCCCTCCAACGCCCAGTGTAGGCGTCCTTTCAAGCTTTACTTCACCCTCAAAAACAAAAAGAACTCCGCCAGTGCCAAGACCGGTTGTTTGAGGGCGTCCCAACTCCTCGCGACACTTCAGAACCCGGATTTCTTTCTGTTTATCGGTCAGCTCTTCTTCAACACACATCTCTCTTCCCTAATTTGTCTGTAAAATTGCAATAAAGCTCTTATTGCGGTCCTCTGCTTTCATTCTTAATCTGAGGCGTCTATTCTCGCTGAAACTTTTTCTAATTTTCTCCCTTCTCACCCGGAAAATCGTGTGCCACTGGTAAATTCTTGACCGGGCTTACTCCCAAAAATTTCCTGAATCTGACCCAGTTTCAGTGTCCGGTTTTTTTGGGTTTAACGCAAAATATGACTCCGTAACGCAGCTTCATTAACAGCTACTTCTTGAAAATCGACACGTCACCAAGTCTCTGTCAGTACCCGGTGATAGGCAAGACGCAGCTGTTAGTCAAAACCCTACACCACCGTTTCAACCGAAAACCGCATTTAGATTGCTGGATTTTTGAAGGAAAAATTTAAGTTGAGTTTTGGAAAGTGTCAAATGAAATTATATATTTTTATGGGTTTTAATGGGTTTCATCATTTTTAAAAGAAGATTAGTGTTAGATATATTAAATTTTTCTGTAGCAATATTTCAAAAAATCATAGAAATTGAAAAATTGATGGTAGTAAAAATAAAATAATAAAAATCATCATACATTTATTTTCATTGTTAATTTTATGAAGGTCCGATGATACCCCGCAACTGACCTCTAAACGATATGTTTATTTTATATCTGTTTTGTTTATTCCAAATATATTGTCTGTGAATGAACAGTGTCGTTATATTTATTTTTTTATTAATTGTTTTTCATGAGGTCATTATGATGAATTTGAAATGCTGTTGGTTAAAACGTTACGTTAAATGTACAATTTTTATTCTAATTCTCATTTGTAATATTTACTCATGCTGTCAAAATATCACTCGTTCAAAAATGTGATGTTATCAGGAACAATTTCCATCACCTCCATCGTACGTTAAGCCTAATTGTTTATTTCAAATACTTCACAAGTGCTGCATATTAAGAGTGTTTGCAACATAAATCAATATGAGAATCTCACAATATAACCTCTTATTTATTTTTAAAGTGGCCAGAGGGAAAACGCATTTCAAAAACTCATTACCTGACGTATATGATGTTTGATGAATATTAACGCTGACATTAATAAAATAATTATTCAATATCCTCATTCACGCCCGAAATTTGTGATTATCATGACTTGGGCTTCGAGCAATCATTTTGAACTTTGGCGTGATATATTACGAGAAAAGTTTCACAAGAAACAAGACCACATTTTTAATTAATACTCATATTTTCATTCATTATAATCAGGGAATTTCATATAACATTTTTAATTAATACTCTCAGTAGAATTCGAGCAGTCTCGTCAGATAAAAGAGATTATTCATTCAAATTCATAATATTGGATCGTTAACTAAAAATTAGACGACTGAGAATATGTAGCTTTACATTTTCTGATAAATTGAACAACTCGAGCATTTAGAGATAAAAATTTTCAGAGTATATTTGCATCAGGTGGAAATATGTAACTTCTTCTATCAATAATTGGGGGTTTGCAAAGCAAGAATCCCCTTACTAGAAAATTATGCAAAATTTCCGACCTACACCTCGCTTAACACTTCCGTCATGGTAATATAGAGAATCTAATTTTTCATAATTTCAAAAAAATTCACCAAATTTAATGAAGAACTATTTACACTCATGGGTCCATATTACCTTTATAACTGTATTCCACAAATAAAATAACTATTATACATGATTTACAAAATTATTCATAATACGGTGATAAGTCTGTAGAATATTCTACTAACAGTTCGCTTTTTAAAAGTCCTACTTTATTTTGCGAACTGTCAATCAACATGAAGAGCATTAACATGATGCATACAAGAGCAATATGTAACGAAAGTTACCTCATCTTATAGTTCAACAGTCTATCAGAAGAAAATATATTTACCCTTAAAAACTCCATAATTCCACTGCATTCAAAGGAATTATTTTGAACCCTATCGATTACAAACTCAAACAAAAATAATTTCTTGTGTAAACGATCATTCTTGATTCTCAAAAGGTGAGTTACAAAGTCTTCCTCAGCCTTCAGTTTACTTAAGAACACTCTTTCTCAAATTAGCACTTTAAGCATAACAGAGCATTTTCTTTGTAATTTGAGGAACTTTTAAACTGGGAGGCAAAGTTTGGAAACAAATTACCATTTTAGAAAGGTCTGCCAATCGAAGAAGGGTGAAAGTCCAAACTGAGAGCTAACAATGAAGAAAAAAGTTCTTGTGAGCCGAAGAGAAGCGTTGGATTGGGTCTAACGCCCATGAGCGTCTGCGATGCAATCCCAAACCATTCACGCACACCATGGCATTTGTTTGCGGCGCGTTTATTAGGAAGCGCTTCAAGAAGCAACTTCCAGATCTTGGCAAATAAATTTATCGATTAAAACCAGCGACCGTAATAGTAAGCATAATTCACTTGTATACGTAGTTTAATATATTCTCTAATTCTGTATTGTCACTGCATTCTATGTAAAATATAACAACTATATTAAGTGGACGAAGTTCTATTAGTGTGTTTTTTGATCCGTTGTAAGTATGATAATTTTTCTATCTTATTTATGACACGAATACTAAATACTAAGTGACTTTTAGTAATTAATTTTCTTGGTTGAAGGAACCTATTGAAATGTACAATTTCCAAACAATACGAAGTTTTACTAAATAGATACAAATACCGTGATTTTAGATAATTTTTCAATTCCTCGTTGACACTTTCCCTTGAGACTAAGCATAACATAATAAAAATTGTAACTATTAATATGTACGTTAGAACATAAAAAATGTGTTTTAAATTCATAAAAAATGAAAATGAATTAAATTGTACACATAGTTGACTTGTCTAAGATGATTTAGTATATTTTGCTAGTTTTAGAACCATAAATACTTAGGTGTTATAATTTATTGTGACTTAAATTAGACAGAACATTTTAAATACACAACGCAGAAAGCTTGGAGAACGCTGAACGTCGTGAGACGCGTACTTTGGAAAGGGAACTCGAAATCTAAAAGCTTGGCGTACGCTTCATTAGTTCGACCTATACTGGAGTACAGAGCCGCTTGCTGGGATCCGTATAGGGAGAGTCAGATGATCGGATACAAAGAAAGGCTGCAAAATTTGTTAGGGACAACACACGTAATATTAATTTAGAGTGGGGCACACTTTCCAATCGATGGAAGTCCGTGCGTCTTTGTGCCCTCTTTAAAACCTACATGGGAGAGCCTACTTGGAAATAAGTGAACGCTAGGCAACACAAACCGAATAACATTAGTCGCGGCGACTACGAGCGTAAAATAAAATGAAGGAAACAGAAAACGGATATTGGTAAATACTCTGTGAATAGAACCATTGTAGACTGGAATAACTTACTTGCAGCAACACTTTCGAACTTACCAAAAAGAGTAAAAAAATTTCCGCAACCGTCTTCTTGCTTCGTTGAAATAGAAACATACGTAAAGTGCAGTGAAGTGTAGTGAGGTGATTGGAGTCTAAGGGTATAGAAAATACTTAGAGTGAAGTGTAGTGAAGTGTAGAGATGTGTAGTAAAGTGTACATGATTGCTCTCAGCAACTCTCCATTGGTTTTATTTTTTATAGTTATTAATTTCTTTTATTTATGTTATAGCAGTTACTTGTACGCTAAAGTTATAGGACGAGAAATGACGTATGTGTGTATATTGAGCGTATTTGAACGTATGAGTGTGTTTCTGTAACCGTTTGTAAGCGAAAATGTGTTTGCGTATGTATGTGAATATACGCACATTTGAGTCTCATGTAGATCATTAATTTCTTAAATCTAATTTCTTTCTCGTTGTAACAACATGTAATAATTTTCTAAGAATTTTATTCCGTTTGTGTGTGTATTTTATAGATATTTTTATAGATATTGACGATTTGTTTTTTAACTTCCTATTATTTTATTATGTACGAATTCTTTTCTATCTGCCACCGAGCATAGCTCGCTATCAGAGTAATAAATATTTATAGTGGTTTTTCATAATCTTGAACCAATATAATGAAATTTTCAAGTTTATCTTCATGTTTGGTTTCTATCGATTCTTATCCGGTTAATGAAACTTCCCTATTCGTTATATTAAAAGTCATTCGATTAAACCAATCGGATATACGAATTTGTAAGTTTCTCTTTGTATCCCGATCAGTATATTCTTTTCAGTAGTAGATAGCGACGGTGTATCGAACTGCGTTAACGGTCCTGTAAAGTACGCAGGTATAGACAGTTTACTTCGTCATTTACCCATGTGCATCAAAATGCTGTAACAAATACACAATATTGACGCTATTTCTGTTAAAGTTGGGTTTAGTCCTCTTTTATGTTTGTCTTACCCGTTTTTGTTTTCAGAGATTATTTTGCAGTGCATTTTCATAGGTTAATGATTTTATTGGTCATTTTTTCCTTTTTTATTAATACATTTTGAGTTTAATTTTCAAAATATTTCTTGTCAAAAGTAAATTATATTGTATTTACAAATTTCAATTAAACAAAAGAAAAAAATATCAATACCGTAAAATCTTTGAAAGTGTGAACGTGTCAGCGTGATTCAATATCAGGTTATCACTCGATGTTATAGGCGTCAGAAATTTCACGTTTTGGTTTATGGCTCCATCTCAAACGGTCGCAACTTCATTCGGTAAAAGCCTTCAAGATAGTTATTTCATGTTTTACGGACTGTATATCCTGTTTTTACTATCATAAAACGATAAAGCTACCCTTAAAACCTTTAAAGGAGGCGATTTTTATCTATGAAGTCTGTTCTAGACCTTAAGTTATAAGTGGACATAAATTTTCATGATTTGGTAAATTTAAAATTGTCTAAGTTTATTATATGATTTATACTCAATTGAAATTATTTATATTGAATATAAGTGGTTATTTCTATTCAATGTAGGTATAATTTTCATAATTCACTAATTGAACTCATCCATCCTTGACTGTGGATTTGAATTTGTCTCTGCCTATCCGCTTTACAGTCTTACATACACCTAACCAGGGTGACACATTCGCTCAATTAACAGCTATTATTGCACAGGATTTTAATAAGTAACGTGTATATTTACACTTGGGAATAATTGAAAATATACAATTTTATATGATTTGTGTTGAGTTTCAGGCCATTGTTGATCAAGTTTTATAAAGATCAATAAAATAATTAGTTTTCTCCAAAAGTGATACTGACTTTCAAATATCCAAACAAGCAATCATCTTAATAGGTTCGTGAATCAGATCTAGGTGGAAGTGGTAGAGAGTTGTGGGAGGCAAACGGCTTTTTGGGTTAACGAGGTTAACACTTTAAAATCCATGCGATCAAAGCAGGGGTACCGGGTTCGATTCCCAGATGTTCGCCGTTTTAACCTGACTGACGGTGATCACTGTCCTCTTAATATTCACAAGAAAAAAACTGTCAATTTTTTTTTTACATTTTGCACAAACATTCAGAATAAGCGTGACGTATTGTTTGATCTATTAGTTTTTACTATTAGTATAATATTATCTATTTGATACGTTATTGGTATGATGTAGTAGGTTAGCCATGAACAAAAAAAATGGGCCATCAAAAATAACAATCCAGGTTAAGAGAACTCGGAGATGATTTTTAATGTTTAATTTAAAAAATTAAAAAATAACTTATAAATTTATGCATTTACATGTTCTTTACGACAGTGAATATAGAGTAAGAGAAAGTACTTTTTTTAGAATTTTTTGTATTTTGTCCACATTACGACGAAATAACTGTGGTGTAATCTATAGTTCTGAAATATATATATTACCATTCAGAAGATGTAAATTGTAAAACTTATATGAAAATGAACTAAAACTCAGAAATTTAATACGTTTCAAGAAAGAAAAAAATACTCCACTGCATATTCTAAACCAAAGCAACCATCCGGCGTAAAAAAATATATCAGAATATGGAAAAGGTTTATGGAATATGAATAATACTTTGGAGACCATTGAGCGTAACTAGTGTTTGGGGTGCCAGTTGGCAATGGGACCAAATTGCTGTTGGTGTTCATCCATAGAAAACAATTGAAGCTATACGAATCAGACTTTCAACTGCTACACACACTGCTTTTTATAGTGCAAATTATTTCATAACCTAACAGTATTGGAAAGCAATATCACTATCAAATAATTTTTAAAAGAATATATTGAACTTATAATTAACTTATTGTCATAATTTATTACAATAAATAACAATAACTATTATATTCATGATATAAATATGATGCAATAAGATTACGACCCCCCAGGGGACTTACATCTAGTAAGTACGTGTTTGGCAAACACGGGGCCCAGATCTGAGTTTGGCATTTCTTCCATTTACTTGTGCAAAGGCTCCTTCCTTTCTCTTTCCTGACCTTCCTTGGTCACCTCTTGTTCTTTTCGATCACGACGCTACTAGGTTGCGAGGGCTAGTACCTTTCATTTTTCTTTTTTTTTTTTTTTTTTTGTAATACGAGTATTTGTGTAATATGTAATGCTTTGAGATATGTTTTGATATATTGTAATTCAGGTGGGTTTTTATTGGGCATGGTTGAGTCATTTGGCGAGTCCCAGACGCGGGGAGAGTCATGTTGACTATCATTAGTGCATAACTGCATTTTCCCTAACTGTACAAGATTTTAGGGCTCTAATGACCTTTGATGTCGACGAGCCGTACACCACCTCCCACCCAAAAAAAGATTACGATCATAGTTTATAGTAAGACTCTAGAATGTAGTTGGGAACATTACTTCACGAATAATGGAGGAATTAAGAAACTGCATACTGTTCTAAAATATTTTCTACATTTGTGAATTATTGTTTGATAGTAGAAGAGCCAAAAAGAAGCAAGGAGGATTGCCGAGGGAAGGAATGCAACCCGCTAAGCACTCATGTAAGGAGGAAAGCCGCAATGGGCGAACAAGTAATTTATAATGCAAAACTAAGATAATTATAGTGGCCTTTCGGGTGGTTGTTTAGTATTCTTTCCTGTGCGCGTGACCAACAGAGATAGCTTTGGAGTAGCATCTTCACTCCCTTTCCCGTCGAGCGTCCAAGGAGAAAGAATCAGACGGAGTTTCCCTCACTGGGTTCAGGTTATCTTAACTGCCTATGGCTCGTGTCACAGTACATTTCTGAACGGAAAAGACGAGTAAATGAGGCAAGTGAGAATCTCGCATGTGGTTTACATTTCTGGTGTTCCCGTTGTTCACCTCTCATGACGCTCTCGACGCCAGTGCAGAAAAGGAAACCAACTCTAATACGTCACAGATGCATTATAATATCTTCTATATCGAGGTGAATAATTATTCATAATAATACATAATGAATGAAATCTTGTCAGGGAACAATACATGCAAGCTGACATTGGATTGATAGCGTCAGAACCATTGCGATTTCCTGTACTCTCGTAAAAGGTTTTCATACCACAAAAATATGACATCCCACTTCCTTCATTATTACCCTGTACTTCTCTGTTTTATGAGAAAAATAATTCAGAGGTGGAAAACAATATCCTAAGGATCTACGGTCTTTGATTTGCCTACTTCCACATTAAGACTAAGTACAAATAAATACGTAAATGTGTAACTACCGTTTCTTGGGGATATAGTGAGAGCGTGGAACTCATTACTCTTGATCGAAAATTAAATGGTACCGATTATTATTATACTTAAATAATAAACTAAAACTCCCCAACTAAGAATGAGTTTCACAGATTATTTCAATAATTAAGTGAGTACTACATGCATTTTACCTTATAATCCAGAAGCAAAGGAACTAGTATTAAAACAGAAATAGCGTAACAAACACTCAGAGAAGTATGCGCTAAAGAAAATTATTTGTTTTTTATTGTATTTCATTGTAATAATTTTCTACTTTTTAGAACAAGACGATTATAATTTATGAAATAGGACTTACAGGATTTAAGGATACGTTTCCACTTAATCTAATACATGTAGATATCGGAAGCATAGTAACAATTTATTCATTCTGTATCCTGAAACAACAAGTCCTTAAATGATCTTATGAGTAATTGTTTTTTACGGGAGAGTAAAAAAGAGACAAAGACCTAATTATTTCCGATATCCTATATATTTTGCAAAATATCCTATATATTTTGAAATAAAAAGCATGAGTTGCAATGTTATATATAATATTATTAGTAACACGTTTGTAAACGGGAACCTAAAAGAAAATGACTGCAGTTATGTTTAGACATTCACTGAGGTAATTCGTAAATAAGGTTTTATTATTTTGATATCAGTTTGAAGTATTACATTTATTTAAGCATGTTTTGTGAGTTTTAAGCTTTACACACAAAATACGCACAATACATATTTTGTGAGAGATAAAGATACAAGGAGTGAAACCCAGGTATTATCCTTGTGATATGGAACCTGGAGAGAAAAAATAAATAAAATGAAAGAAACTACATATTTTGTATTTTGTGTGTAGCGCTGTTACGGGAACACACACGGCTTCGAATTTCGGTCCGCTTATTTTCGAGGAGAAATTCATGTGAATCTTTTGGTGATTTCCGCGAAACTTAATAAAGACGTTATGTTCAACCCACGATCACCTACTCTAAAATCATAATTAGACGAATATTTTAATTTGTAATACTTTGAAACCCCATACATCGATCGCTTCTTGGTCGTCCCGATTCTCCCAATGGACAACAGAATGGGAAAACACCGCCTCGATACCACATGTAGCCAAATCGGGTGATGTTCTCATCAGATGTTTGAACTATCCACTCCAACTAATTTTGGTTCACTAGATAAAGAATTGGTTAGGTTCTACAGCAAGACTCTTAGTACAAACTTCATCTCACGATAAGTCAAGAAACATACCCGTATAAAGAATAACTCTAGAATACAACAGTAATTTATTGCACACGGGTATTGTATCATGGTATTTTATGAGATATAAGAACAATAACTGTACCCAAATAATCCTCCATACTATGGCGTTCTTTTCAAATTCATCACAAAATTCAAAGTATTAGTACATACATTTTATCCAACTTCCTTTGTAATATGGAACCAAAAGTGGTGAACATGTTTAAAAAACAAGACAGTTGTGAAGCATAAAATTAGAAAAATACTACACGTTAAAAAACTGTGAAAATATAATGAGAAAAAGCGAAATAAAATCCGAAAATGTATCTACATCGTAAAATTGCACTTCACCCAACCCAAGAATACCTCCATGTCGCATAAACAAGTTTTGACTGGATCGTGACCGACGGCGCAACACTAGCATTGCCCTTCCCCATTATGCGGCATTCCTGCGTCTCTTTAACTCCACAACCCCACTTCTCCCCCACTCCCCCCACTCGCCTTGTCGCACCGTCTCTCTCACCACCACCCCACCCCCTCACTTCACTGTATCGCCTTTCTCTTCGCCTCTCCCACGTGTTTCCTTCCTCCCGAACTCGAGATCCAATCCCTTTCCCGTATACTCGGTCGCCATGCCCCGTTCCCCCCCCCACCCCCCGTCGTGCACGCGACCCCCGCCCCTCCTCCGAATGTTTCGCGTGCACGTTGTTTTTCCCAGAGGGAACTGATAAAAACTCGAGAGGGCTACTTAGAACGATAAGCATAGAGTATAATTCAAGCCTTCTCCTAGACGAAGAAAAGTCACGAGACGGGTGTCCATTCGACGACCGAACTCCACTCATTATTTGCGAAGGCAATTGAACTGCATGAAACCGAGAATGTAGCCCCGTTTAAGGGGAATATTTACCCAAATATTCTCTTTAAAATCATAGACCGATTTATTCATGGTTGTTCCTCCAACTGGTTCAATTTGATGTATTTATTTATTTAAAGAAAGTGAACAGTCCCTTTCCTCAAAGAAAGATCATTCATTAGTAGACTGAATCACGTATAAATCAATGACGTCTCCGAAAATTATAAATGCTATGATTAGAGACAATGAAAAGTATCGTGTCACTGTAGAAATTTTACGAGTAAGTTTATTTAAAAGATCAACTCATGTCTTTCTCGTACTACCTTCAATATTTTTACTTCAACTGACTGATTCCCCTTCCAATTTCTGTAATAAATTGAAAAACAGAAAAATAATATTTCTTCGGACTTCCCGCAAGAGCCAGCTACCTCGAAAGTTTGAAAAGTTTTGAGGATTGGGATAAGCTGCAGAGAGGACTAGCCGAGCTTGACGTCACGTCTTGTGTCAACGACAGCGCCTGTCACGGCGAAGAGCAGAAGCATTAAAAAAGCTTCTTTCTTGTTTTTACACCGAACACAGGATTTTATTCTCGATAGGGGGAGTAGAAGGCATCTGTAAACACGACTAAAGTCAACGAAGAAATAGAGATGTATTCTTTCAAGAGACTTTTTCATAATACTTTTATTGACGGAAGGAAATTTCTGTCAGAAAGTTAAGTTTACATTATCTTCTCCAATCGTCAACGTAAACCTGAACATTACTTTAAAATATTTACTTTAGAAAGTGTACATTTCCTTCTTGCTCAAGTTTCACAGTGAAATTATGTAGAGAGAAGTGTTGGTTATCTAGTAAAGAATACAAGAAAATCTCATTGCAAGTCCTATTCAGATATTTTACAAATTGTCTACGGATTGTCCTGAGAGAGAGAGAGAGAGAGAGATTGTAAACAAGACATGCAATTGTCTAAAATCGCGTGTTAGATTGGAGTAAATTAACCACGAAGGGTATTATTCTGCTCATGCAAAATTATTTTGTAAATTTGGATTTTTTTAATTTCAAGGACAAATATTCAAATGATTTTTGGAATAATTTCTTCATATTTTAGTAAATATTTTATTTTATGGTATAGTGGGTTTTTTTAGACCCGCACATATGGTTGTCGTGAAGAATTGATAAGGAGGTGTTGGATTGCTCAGAAATGTGATATTATAACATAAATTGGTCTCGAACAGCCGAGGGAGAATTGATCTGAATACCACACCCATTTCTGTCTTATGAACGATCCAATCGTTTTTTGTACTACTCACCACTGAAGCGGGAACTNAGAACTTGAGCAGAAATACCACGAACTGATTATAGGAAGATAAAGAACCAACAAAATTAAATCGAATCAAAATTTATTTTGTACTAAAATGGGTTTTTGAGGAAACAATAAAGTAGACACGATACATGAAAATGTGATGAACAATATCACCAGTATACATTTCAATATATACATTGTTTGACGAGTCCTAAAGCCCCAAAGAAAAAAAAATGCATTGGTACACATTGTTGCTACTGCGAACTGGTATTTTTTTGTCATTTGTCCATACCGCATATCTATGAAATCGCCCACAGTATCGAAAAAAAATTTCTTTAGAATTGAACTGAATTCATTAAATTCTTGAAATCTCGGGAGGATGGTGTCAGTGAGAAATACATATATTCCTTAGGGGTGAAGGGAATTTACATTAGTTTCTTTTTCGATCATTTTACTGATACAATTACACACATCACTAAACATACAAACTAATAGTTTATTGAACTTCAATGGGAGTCTGAAAGCTACGATGTCTTTATCGTGAAAGTTGTCTTTATCAAAGAAAATTACCATGTTATCCAATAAATGTATAATATGTTTGTCGGAGATTAAGTTTTAAGACACCAATAAACATATAATGCATGTTAGTACAAGATATTTAAGTATAATTGAAACACGTTTTGATGGAGGTGGATGTTTAGAATGGATATTTCCAAAGTTCGTACTAGCTAATTGAACTCAAGTCTGTAACTTTCGCTTAGACCATTAATGGATTTCAGATTCTAGTGTGTTGCTTCTAATTAGGACAAGGAAGTCCACTTTGCCTATCAATCTTCTTAGCGAGGCAACGGTAACATGCGTTAAGTAGACAGCATACAACACTCACTCTTGGAAGCATTAAATCCTTTTAACGAAGTCACCTAAGGCAAGAAAGAGAACTTCCTGATTTTTGACTACTTGGGTTTTTTTTCTTTTTTTGCACATCTAAGCGCAAGGCCGTGCTCCCGCCAAGTAGATTTGTTGCACGCTGTGTTAGAGACGTTCTCTACTGTTTGTTTCGAGCACTTACTGCGTACTTTCCACCGAAAATATATTCACTCCATAACATCGTAAACTAAGAAATTTTTTAATCAGCTCACTCTTCGGAGACGTCCTTCTGAACCTTCCTGTGTGGTTGACGTAGAGCCTGTACTATTATCGGATTTTTTAATATCGACCCCTCACTTCGAACTGCTGTAGATGCCACACAAAAAATGTAGAAAAAAACTAATTAACACCAATAAATTTGTCATGTTCATTTGCTTAAACTCAAGTTTTAAAATGGTTCTAAGAATGAATAATACTGTTTTAAAAACAGAAATGTTTCAAAAAACGCGAATTTTGTACCGTTTTTCCCGATACGTCGAATTTACTATTTTTTATAAAATAAACTAAGGATGACAAAAATTACTCTTATTCAGTAAATGATCACTGTTGTATTTGTGACAACATTTATTAATTTCGAACTTCTGCATGCAAAATGTAATGAGTTATTAAGATTTTTGACGGAATACGGCACTGGCAACAACGAGCGTGACGAAAAAGTACCACTGGCCGATTATCCAAAAAAAGATTTTATTGAATACTTGCTGGAGGTTACATAAGTAGTTTTAAAAGTTTATATTTAATTGTAACGTGATCATGACATTCTTCTGAGTGCCACAGTATAAATTTTATTCGTTAAAAAGGGGCCTGGTCGTTTTTAGCAATGTTTTTGGAAAAGGTTTGCATTTAGAATGTCAAAATTTTGAAATGTTGTCACAAACATAATGGTTAACATTCGCTGATTAAGAATTATTTTTGACACTTTCAGTTTATTTTATTTTAAAAAATAGTAAATTCGACGTATCGGGAAAAACGGTAAAAATGTCACGTTTTTTTTGGAACATTTCTGTTTTAAAATAGTATTATTCATTCTTAGAATCATTTTTAAAACTTGAGTATAAGCAATTTCTGAAATTACAAAGAATTAATCTTTAAAGAATTCCTCACACACCCATAAACAAATATCAAAGGCCAAGTACTTCTCTTAAAAGATGAAAGTTGAAATATTAATAGATGTTAGAACTTGACACAGATTGAAATAAAAAATACCATAGAAAATCATGTTTTCATGTGATGTTGCAATGTAATTTCATACAAATGAACTGAACATATATGGGTTGAATTAGAAAAAACATTACATTTTTTACTAATGTATTAAATCCATTCCAGAAAAACATTTCTGGGAAAAAGTCTGAGTAGTCATGTTAACTGTATAAACAGTTCAATCAAGAGGTATTGCCAAAAAGTCAAAATTCGCTTGGCTGCTTCACTTTACTTTACGTGGGTACACTTAAAATTCTTGGAGTAACATGTCAACACGTTAATGGATTAAGTCGTCATCTGGTTATAATTTCTTGGTAATGTTGTGTTATCCATTTTTTGTAGATACTTAACTTTATCTACAGTCATATTTAATTTGCACTTGATACATTTCTTAACCACTGACCTCCTTTTATAACGAAAATGATACCAACATGTTTTAATTCCTGTAAAATGACTTAAATAATAGAATCTGTCGATGCAACAAAATATGTCAATCTTACTTCAGCTGCACGAGGGATAAAAGTGAAAGAGACGCGCAAATATTATCAAAACGTCTACCAAGCCTTTGGTAGCACATCGACCTTGCCCGCTTTCTTCGCCACACACCTTTCACAGTCTATAGTGTTCATGACTTTACCTCTGTTTATAGTGTTCATGTTACGCCTCCTGATTATTTTCAATACCTCATTGTAAAGAAGACATTTTGTACGATGAAATAAGAGAGTAACAATGTTTATTACTTAAAAACTTTGGGTTCTAAGGGTTTTCACTTGTTTCATGCAAGTATACATATATGTCAATGGATCTTTGGATTAGGTTTTTCGGAAATACTATTTTACATATATTTTATTATATTTAAATACTGTATCATACGAGAAATGTCTACTAATACATGACGTTTTGGAGTCAATAATTTATTATATTGCAAGAATTATTTCTTCTATATATTGATACTTGTATTATATATTTAAACGTTATATTTATAGCCATAAAAATGATCATTGTCACATCATATCATGTTCATTATGACCTGATTTAGAGCATCACATTTTATGCTATATTTCATCGGTTTGCTCCGTTCTTATGATTTTCAAGGACGAGCAAAGTTGATTCACCTTCAAGGAATGGAAATTTATTATACATTTCAATGATATGTGTAAGTTCCAAAGCCTGATATCAAAAATGTGTTTGTATAACATGAATTATAGGTTTCCTTCCGTTAAATGGTTATATTATGTAAAGATTTGCTTTGATTTTAAATAAAGTAACAAGATCTTAATGATAACAAATCAAGTAAATTTACATTAACTGACAAATAGAGTACAAAGGATAAAGTTCATAATGGCGTAACTACTTAAAATAGCGCTTTAATGTCAATTTCTGTTGCTGTACTTTGTAAACTGCAACTTCTGTTCAACTGGTAATTACTCAATTGGGAATACTTCGTAATAAGTAAGTTTCTTACGTTCTGCGAATCATTCTCTTTAGTCTCCACAAAAACGTTTTACGTTCACGTATTCCACGTTTAAACATGCGAGGTGTATTGGATGTTTTGAAACATAAATATTTTCATATTGGATTTTGTTTAATTCAGGAATGTAATAAACGTTGTTCAGGATTTCAATATTTTTTGCATGTGGCGTAAACCACAAAAACGCGTTGTGAAATTCAATTGTTTAGTTAAAAAAGTAATTCTCTACATATACAAAATTAGAATTACATAACACGATCTACTATTTATATTTAAACTGACAGTAAAAATGAAATTAAAAAATGGAATTAAATTTCAGAGTAGCGGAGTTTTATGTGAATTTATAATTTTTTAAAATCACTTTCAACTCTCTTCTCTTCTATTTTTGCAAAGTATTAGAGAGGTAGGAAATGAATAATGTAATTGGTAAAATGTCCACGTCTTTTCCGATAATCGAACGAGGTTATCCAAAACAACAACAACAACAAAACCTTAAAAAAATGAGAACGCTCTTATTTCCATGGAACAATCATGTTTATTTTACATTGTCAATATTTTCAATACGCCGACATAGAAATCATAGACGACGTTATAACATTTTTTACGGAGTAAATTGTAGACTTCGACTCTTTAATCATAAGCAAAACTAGTTAACATAGACCTTACCGAAGTCTTGGTGGTAGTTAATCAAGGCAATTCTTGAAAATTATAGAATGGTTCACGAAAATATCTTCGCACTCATTTGACTTTTCCTTTAAGGCATTAATGAAATTAGAATTATTAATTGGTTACATGTAATTTTATTATTCATAATTTTATCTTTTATTTTCGAAAGCGAGATCTCTTCAATGTTACAGTCGTCATTCTTAGGTGCAATGTACACCAATCAAACACAGTTTCAGGAAACCCCACGTCTTATAGCCATCGATAGCGGTGGACTAGTGGTAGCGACTCCGCTTCCACGATCCCATTGGCCGAGCGGTAGAGCGTGGGTTCAAATACTCCTCGGCCGAATTAAGTGAGGTTTTCAGCTGGGGTTTCCATCACCTACTCCAGATAAATTTCGGTTCGGTACCATATGTTCCCCGGTAACCCAATATCTCTCTCCTTCCCAATTCCCTCTCCCAAGTCCAACTGTTAGGTGGAAGAGCAGGCCTCAAAGTCTGAAAAAAAATCGCCAAAAAGGCATAAAATAAATTTGAAATTAATATCAAGATTCTAGTGAACTACAAATATTCTAGTGAACTATCAGTGGTTCATGAACCACCATATGGTGATCAGTGATTTAGTCAGTGTTGTGAAGAGACGCTGCACGCGACCGGAGTTTTCGTTCAATCACTCTCTCCGAGATCTAAATCGTGATAACGACTTCTGATAACGAAAGAGTACACAAATTCCTCTCCTGGTCTGTGCAACCACGCATTCCACTGGATCTTGCGTAATAAAACTAACGAGTTTGTTCTAGCGTCGTAACTAATTTCTGAAGAAAGGCAATTTATTTCAGTTATGATAACAAACGAAATCATTACTAGGAAACGGAGATCTTAATAAAGAAATATATGAATAAATATTTATTTTGATTTATCTGCGATTTTTTGTGAAACATTTGGTTCACAAATGCCATTTAATACCAGTTTTCTCAGTTACTGTCAAAATTAAATATTGCAATTCATCTGCGTTTATCGCTCAGAAAACTAGAGTTCACCCACTCCCAAATTTCAGCATTACTTCTTCCTTCCCGCCACGGTAGTCTATGGCCAACCCTTGCTGCAGTCTGACGAAAGAATGCTGTATTTGATTACGCCGTGCTCAGTTGCCTGTATGTGCTCCCGTTGACATCGCTGCTTTAAGTTTAGTAGTGCTTTCACGGATACTTTTCCATCGCTTCTTCTAACTTTGCTTGAGCTGAATTCTTCCTTCCGAACTCCAGTTCTAACTTTATTTGAACTCACCATTTCTTACTGAAATACAATACAACCATCGCGTTGCAAAAGACGCGTTATTATGAAACCACTTGGGTGCGGTTCATTAAAATTGCGTTGCTACAAGGGCAAGACGCAAACGTGTGATTCCCTCAAACTGTTTTAAATTACGAGCGCATTTTTGACAGCAGATGGCAGTGTATGTAAGCTTCTAGTTTAGGCTGCATGACATTTTGTAGGCACGCAGTCAGTCACAGGCAGCCAGACGATGGCGGTTGTGTTGCGTAGGTGCACACAGAAAGAACGTGACGTTGTGCAGTTCTTGTAGGCCAAAGAGCACAGAAGACGTGCATCGTGAAATGCATCCCATATATGGTGACAACTGTTTCACGTGAAAGCTATAATGGTTCCAAAATTTAACAAGGCAAAGTATCAGAGATGGGAAGCATCCTGGTCGCATGCGGAGGTGTCAAAAGCAGTAACAGAGCAGCGTGTGGTACAAATCATTCATAATGACCGGTGAGAGACGATCGATGACGATCAAAATCATTCGAGTTGCCGTCTTTTTGAAACTGATGCCGTAATCCAAGAGGCTACTTGTTGGCTGCGACAGAAAACCAAAAGACTTCTTTGACACCGGTTTTCAAGGACTTGTAAGGAGATGGGATAAGTGTATGAACGTATAGAGTGATTATATCGAAAAAAGAAACAAATCTCAGGAATTTACTTTGATTATTGTTGCATCTACCCAGTTTTGCGACTTATTTACATACCTACGTAATATATGCAGGTCTTAATAAATGTAAATAAATAAATAAATGTAAATGAGTTTGGTTTCATGAAACGCGGTAGGCATCGCGTCTTCGTTTTTCTTGTTTGAACTTCCAATGTTTTCTAGAGTGAGTTTCTTTTAGTTCATTTCCTTAGCAGACACGCATTGGCATTGTTCGCTCGAATACGTACGAAATTCCATGATGTTGAGTTCTTAATACGGTAGAGAAGTGACATGGACGTCGCTTCATCTGATTGGGTCCGCTTGAACACCCACACTAGAATATCGGGAAGTGTGTGTATGCCATTTTGTTCACAACACAAAGAGACGTGAATGCCTAGAAAGGTTAGAGCACGACTGACTGGATAAGATTGTAAAAAACTATTCCGATAGAGTATAATGGCTGAAAATGAAAGTAAATATGTTGATAAATTTATTGTCAAAAAACAGTACAGACTGCGTATGACAAAAACAGTACAGACACGTGGAGGACAATAAACTAATTTACTCTCCGGAAGCAAGCAAGGGACCATCCCATCAATTCCGATCAAGGGCCCTAAGGCAGAGGCGGATTCAAAAATTTCAGCAAAAATTCCTAGATAAGATAAAAAGTTAGCTACGAGTTATAATACTAATAGAATGCCAATATGTTTGTAATTTAACACACAAAATTTATTTTACATGTACAAATTATTATCGAACTGTAGATTATTCTGAGTATAGTGTTTAAAAATCATAAGAATTGAATAACACTAAATTCACGATTTATTGTTACAATAAACACGCCCCTAGACAAAGCCTAGAGAACCTGTATAAGAAATCCGCCTCTACCCGAAGGAAAAACGGAGAAAAACCCGGGCCAGGATGGGGCTACAGAATTTATGTACACAACCGTGCCAAAGTAGAGTACACATAAAACTAAATTAATATGAGCCATACCGCAACACATTCATGCAAGAAAATAGTTTTTAAAATTGTTATAAGTTCTTTAAAAAGTGCTACACCAATGGCGTGATAAAGTACAAGACGAATTTAACTTTTATTAAAATCAATAAATTCTTTTACAGTGTAGAAGCACTGGTGCAGGAGGTAGTTTTTAACCGCTGATTTGAACAGATTCAATTTCATAATGTCTTTTATATTCTTGGGCAGGGAATTAAATAGAACGATTCCCGAATGATGCGGTCCTTTTTGGCAAAAAGTGGTTGACACTCTAGGGCAATGAATATTATTCCTATTGCGAGTATTGTGTTCGTGATCGAGACTGTTTCGTATAAAGCAAGGGTGGCACTTCAGAAATTCAGAAAACGTTTGCAAAATAAAAAGCAACGGGAAATACGTGGACTAACTGCGTTAACTAAGATTCGGAATGCGTAACACAATTTGCTTAATTGGGAATTAAGATTGTCAA
>NNCF01128891.1:24746-49599 GCA_002313205.1 Laupala kohalensis | reverse complement strand
CGGAAGTGAACATAGAATTTGGTATGTGGGTGGATATAATTGGAGGACATTGATTTGGATATATTGAGTTCGTTATTTTACCAACTTTTGAGAAGTGAGAAATAAACAAATTTGCGATGTCCTGAGGATTTGAANTATATTGAGTTCGTTATTTTACCAACTTCTGAGAAGTGAGAATTAAACAAACTTGCGATGTCCTGAGGATTTGACACGATTTTGCCATCGTTTTGTAAAGAAACATTTTCTTCGCGATTTTCAGAAGTTGACGTGTAATTGTTAACAATATTCCACATGGCTTTTATCCGGTTGTTCGATTTTAGTATATGCCTGTCGTTTTCCATAACTTTAGCTGCATAGACTACTTTTCGGAGAATAGTCTTATATTTACGAAAATAATTATGGAATTCGGGTGGTTGGTTATGGCGTTTTGAAAGATAATATAAACGGTTTTTGTTTTTTGAAGAAATTCTTATCCCGTGGGTGATCCATCTATTGTATTTCTTTGTGTTAATTAACTTGCGTTTTGTGGGAAAGCTAGAGCTGTAATGTTTTAGGAATATTGAGATAAATACATTGAATTTGTCGTCGGTGTTTTGGCAATTGTAAACATCTTTCCATGTTTCTTCACGCAAATAATTTATAAATATGGATTTATTTATGTCATTAAACTCTCTTGTAAATTTGTAAAGGATTTTAAGCGGTTTTAGTTTATTATTAATAGTCAATACTTGAGCAAGGTGATCACTGTATCCGGCGATAAACACTTCAGAGAGATACGAGATTCCATTGTTGACTATAATTTGATCTAGCAATGTTTGAGATGAGCCGGAGAGGCGAGTGGGGTCGTTTATCGTAGTAATAAGGTTGAAGGAGTCGATAAGATTCTTGAATCGATTAACTGTTGAATGTGCAGAGTCGGATGTACTCAGGAAATGGATGTTGAAATCGCCACATATAACAATAGATTTAGTAGATATATGTGTGCAATGTTTTAAAACAATTTCGAAGTTTCGAAAACATATGTCAAGATCTGATTCAGGAGGTCTATTAATACGCAAAACAACAATACCAGTGTCGGTCAGTTTAACTGCCGAAATTTCGAACACACTATCAACGCAGAAGTTCTCGTAGCCTGTCAGTGGAGAAGATAAAATATCATTACGAACGTAGATACACGTACCTCCGTGGGGATTTTTGCCTTTAAAATTTTCCTGACAGTAAGAAATTGCTAAATAATAATTAGAAATAGCTGTATCGTTGTTGTTCTTAGTTGAAAGCTAATGCTCTGTGAGACATAACAAATCGAATCGACTTTCGTGTACCAGAATGTCTGTCAATTTGTTTGAAAGGGATTGGACATTATGATGAAATATACTTATTTTATTTTCGCATAAAGTTTGTGACTTACGAGAAATGGAATCGACGATAGATTGTGGAGAGGAATTTGAAATTGGTACAGCTTCTAGTTCCGGATCAAACCCGCACACTGCACCTGAACGCGATTGTCACCTCGTCTAAGTTAAAGTAAAATTGAAATACATAGACGTTTTTATGCAAATTTTTGTTAATGGGATTTCATTTTACTGGTGATTTACGTACTGGAACATTTTGGATATTTATAAATTAGTACGTACTAACATGTTAGATATGCGTGAAATTAGTGACTAATTTATACTTTAGGTTTATAATGGAATAAATAATTATTCAGTGAAAATATTAAAATAAGTTCAGAAAAACGTTTTACCAATATCACTTTCGTCTGAGCTACCGACGTAAACAATAACAAAGGGTGGCCATTTTTGTTACGGTGTGTGCCTATTAGACGATCATGCGCGCTCAGAAGATCCACCGAAGTTTCAGAACTTTCTGTATACTCCTTGGAATTCTGTTCGAGTCGTCGCCTCCGACTATGAACTCTAACATGGTGGAGCTCTCACTCAATGTTCATAAAAATAAAAAGAAAGACTTGTACGATAATTTTTATGTAGTGCCGTGTGCAGCATATACAATATTTCAGTTTATATTTATAGGAGTCTTAAATTCAGATCTATCATAGACATGGCAGCGATTAGAATAGATTTACAAATATGAATTTCAGTTTTGGAACGTACACTTTATAGAGCTATTTCATTAAAATCTGTTTCTTAATCATTTAAATATTTATTTTCATTAAAAATTATTGATGTTGCAAACCAAACGCAATATTTTTGAGTTGAAAATGAAGCAAAAAAATAAACAAACAAAACCGTACCATTAAATATTTAATTATTCGCGGTAAAAGTTTTTAAAGGTATGAAAATTTACTTCAGTCTGGTTTGATTCAGTCAATATTATAGGAATAGGCATGACCATTAAAATGCTTGAACTGTTAGATCGACAGACTGATTACGACGTCTATATTTGTGAATGTTGCCTTGAAGTGTATGGTCGTCCGGTCTCTTCAAGAAAGCAACATCGTTTTGTGAAAGAAAAAGGGTGAGCAGGGTATATTTAACTGCAGAAGTAAATCAAATATATCTAAATGTACAGGAACGCGTGTAAACAGAACTTCATTTTAATTCCTGTATTTTCACGTATAACACAAATTGATACCCTTGATCTACCAGACAACTTGATGAGATATTTTGGAAGCACATCTTCACTGTAGCTGTCCTATTGAATTTCAGCAAAAAAAAAAAGTATGCACAGTCCACAATACTGATTGCCTTTGAAGTGCATAGAGTATATGATGTATAACATTCTTCTTTCACAAAATGAAATGGAATTTTTGCTTGCCGCATTGTACGAAAAAATAAACGCGGAGATTTCGAAACGGAAAGTAAATCCTAATAAAATGTGACTTTTTACATGAAAAATCGTACTTTCAATAGTATCACAAGTTCTCTTCAGATTTTTCTACTAATAGTACAGTGAAACAAGGACGAAACCTCGCAATGAAAGTGGGAAAGATACAAATTTGTTCATACCTCTGTTTTGACGCTCTAAAGACGGGAAGAATATGTCGCAAGTCTCGTGTCCGCTAGACAAGATATGAAAGGTCAAAGACCAAGAAAATCTGTTTATTAATAATAATTTATTTAAAATACTCAATTTCATTAACGTACACTTCATATAATTTTACGTTATTTGTTCTACGTTATACGATTTACGTTATTCAATATATTTTTAAAACACAATTATTAACTTTATTATCCGTAATATTTAGTCGTATTAGAGGTTATCCATGAAAAACGTTCTCTTTTTAGAGTGTTACGTTGATGTACGATAAATCGTATTGGGGAGGGGAGGTTACAGAAATTTGTACTCTCTAGAGTTTCATATTATTATATTCAAATTTAAGTTCACTAAAATTACCATGGCAGTGATAAACTATCTTAACTTTTAAAATCAAAATAGGAAGCAATGCCATTGAATCAGTGTTTGCTAAATATTTTTAAAATATGAAAAATGTTTTAACAAATTAAATTAAAAATAGCGATGTATTTAAATCACTGTTAAAGTCAATGTTAAACATAAGAAATGTTTCAACAAATTACAAAAATATTATTTTTTTCTCAAAACCAGTGGGGTACTTACTAAATTTGAGACCAGTAGGGTGGGGGAGGGGTCTCTCCGTTGTGACAGCATGTTACGAAGGGCGGAGGAGGGGTCAAAATTGATCATTTTGGCAAACGTATTGTACATCTAATTCTGTTGTTTCCACAGTGTTTCCTAAAAGCACTCAATCGCTCAAACACGTGCATAGAATAAAAATTGTAGATATTTTCATACTCAAGATTGTAACTTATGATGAATTAGGAGGCAAATGAAGCAACAACACAATTCTTGTTAAAATGGGCAATTTTTGATACCATTGATATCTTAACAAACGGACACGATATCTTTTCCGCGCCCATCTTTAGAGCGTAAAAACAAAGATCTATGTAATAATATTGATATAAAACCGACCTTTTCCTGTAGACATTTATTATCTCACAACGTTTCAGAAGAGATTCCTGCTATTGTCAGGTGAATGTGTGTTTTTGAATATAGAAACAAATATTGATAGCTTGGTTATATATAAATATAATTATGATTGTACATAGAGAATACTGTCAATAAAGATCTATGTAAATTTTCAGCTTTTCCGCTATGTTTCCTTCTTTCATCCTAAGCCTTAGCGTTTGTTTTGTCTTATTTGAATGCACCATAAATATTGCGTTTAATCAACGCTCACAAGTTGAGCAAGACTGAGTTTACACAAGCTTTGAGCCCTTGGTGTATTTGGTGTTACATATGCCGTATATTTGCGAGTCGTGAGTTGCCCTGGAGCGCAGTTCAACCGTTTTCTCAGAAGTAGATATTTCAGACTTCGAAGTATACGTAAGCAACGTTGTGAGACGTCTAGCTCCAGGCAAATCATTCTAACATTGCGAAATTACTCGGTCGCTTTTGAGCAATAATGTGAAAACGAGATATCATGTAGCACTTGCAGCTGCGTGAGTAAACGTTTACGTTTCGTGCAACAGAAGTTGATCGCCAATGGGTGATTTAGTGGAATGAGACCCTTTCAGTTTCAACCACACAGTGTTGGCCAATTCGTGAACAGTGGCTCATAACCGTGTTTCCTACCTCTGATTGCAGAAACCACGATACCAAATACTGAAGGCCAATTTAGTCCTCACGTCCATAACTTTCCAGGTTAGCTTCTCTGATCAGTTCAGATAGGAGTATGGCGGAGAAACTTTGACGGGACGTCATCGTGAATTCAATGTGAAACGTATCGAATTTCGTATATATCTATTTCCGTCA
Organism: Laupala kohalensis; assembly: GCA_002313205.1. Lineage (NCBI taxonomy): Eukaryota > Metazoa > Arthropoda > Insecta > Orthoptera > Trigonidiidae > Laupala > Laupala kohalensis. The sequence continues at coordinate 44,808 of NNCF01128891.1, read as the reverse complement.
CAGATTATAGACGTTCTTCTGGTCACTTATGGAAGTATCGTGTATCCAGTTTAACCTCGGCAATACAACGCCACTTGTTTTCAAGGGAGTGGTGGAGTGTCAGTGCGACGAAAACCCTATCGTCCCTAGTCCAACCAAAATCAGATGTGGTATTGGACATACGTGATAAGAACCCCACGAAAACTTTCCATTCAGCCCTTCTCTTTTATTTTATTTTTTTAAAAGTAACGTGATGTTAATAAAATGCGCATGATTCTTCATTCGTTCAATTAAAATGTAGAATCATGATTTTAGTCAATACTTCGATACGTCAACACACGTGGATTGTTCAATAGTGCTGTTACGTATTATTATATAACAATAAAATCTGAAAAAAAGAAACAATCTCAAATATTCACAATTGAGAAGCAAGATTAAAATAAAAAAATACATTATACGACTATTCATTTTCACTAACGATAATTGCATTTTTATTATTATTATTATTATACCTTCAAGACAAAGTAAACACAATATGTAACAACTTAAAAAGACAATTGCTACTGGATATACATACAACTTTTTAAAAAGGTTCCTTAAATTACAATTATTTGACTCACAAGGTAATTAATAAAATTCTCCCTTTGAACGGTGCATAAAGAATTTTTTGTTCACTCTAATAGAAATACAATAGTCTTACCAGATGCGCAATGTACATAAAAACAAACAATTGTAATTCACAAAATGCACGAGAAAGTTTTAAATTCTTTTAAGATCATAAAGAAGATTAATTTCTTAAGGAGGAAAGAAAACTCGTTAATAAAGAAATTTCGTGCAGCATTGAAAGAATAAAATGAAGTCTAGACGTACTAATTAGAAAGAAAATCATATTAATTAAACAGACAGAAAACAATTGTATAAGCGATATTCTTGGTGAATAAATAAATATGGAAATATTACTTTCACTTCGTAAGTTCAATGTTTTATAAATGTTTTTTCAACCTTACAACACATTTAACTTTATTATAAATATTTTGTTTTTTTTGCGTCTCATTTTTATAGTTAGTAATAAGTACATCGTGGACTAATTACATCACTACTATCGGATTTTTTATTACAGACTCCTGACTCCGAATAGCTGTGGAAAGTACAAAAAAAAATCTCAGAGAAACACAGTTACCACCATTAATTTTGTAATTTTGTTTTGCATATACACAAGTGAAAAATTTGACTTTATTAATGAATATTAATTTTTAAAAACCTGGAATGTTTCAAAAAGCGTGATATCGTATTGATAAAAAAGGACGTATTGATAAAAACCGCCAAAATATCACGCTTTTTGAAACATTTCAGGTTTAAAAAAATTAATATTCATTAATAAAGTCAAATTTTTCACTTGTGTTTATGCAAAACAAAATTACAAAATTAATGGTGGTAACTGCGTTTCTCTAATATTTTTTTGTACTCTCCACAGCTATTCGAAGTCAGGGGTCTATAACAAAAAATCCGATAGTAGAGCTGCAGTTCATCACAAAGGAATCCTACTCATGACCTTGACAAGGAACGAAAGGAATTTTGAACTCCGCAAACCATCCACCGCGCTTAAAAAATACACCGTAAATTAACGATAGTTGAATATTACAAAAGACAGATACTCTAAGTACTCAGGAAAAATATATTTGCAGGAGTATTAATTGTTAAGGGATTGACATGAGAAATAATGAAGTTGATTCCACAATACATGTTTTCAAACTTTAATAAAGTTTCTTAATTCATTGTTCACCTGCCGCAACACGTTAGAATATATAGCATAATTCAACTGATCAGACTAATTTTATTTTACACTAGCTGACCCGACGGACTTTGTCTTCTCCAAATTTCAATAAAGTTGATTTTTGAAGTTTGTCCGAATTATTTGCAATACTCCCGGTTATTTTTTCCTGTAAACGTTTCCAGAACCATAATGAACAAAACAAAAAATGAATTACGCATATCCATCAATCGAATCGTGAGTTATGGTCTTGAGTTCATACAAAAATTCCGTAGAAGAAAGTACTTTCAGATTTTCCCAAATTTTCCAATTTTCCGGGCAATTTTTCCAATTTACTTTCCCTAAAAATCTTATTCGGACTATTACGAACATTTTTATAAAAAGATAGTCAAATCGGTGCAGCCGTTCTCGAATGATGCTCTTACCAACGAGCAGCATTTAATTTATATTTTATATAGAAGATTTTTAGGTGTACAGCTAAAGGGAGCAATAGGTAAATTTTAAATTAATGTAAATACACAGACGCACTCTCACATCCCTTCTTCTACTGGACGTAGAGTTTGAAACATCTATTTTTTAGAAATCAAATAAAATAATTCTAGATTCACAACATTTTTCATTCCTTTTCTAGGATAAAGTTTTTTTGATATAAAAGGAAAAGAAAATCTCAATCTTGTGCATTCACTGTACAACAGAAACCATTCTAAACATACCCATTACATTGGAATATGAGGTCCTTGGACAAGAACAAACCAATTAAAAAAGTTGATTAAATTAAATCTTTGTGAACTAAAGTAAATAGAACGTGCTCAAAAATAATCTGGGTCACGAGATCTAATTTGAAGACTTTCTGAAAATCATAGACTTAATAATTTGCACCAACATTTCGAAAAACATTGCGTTCTTCATCAGGGCTTGTTAAAACTAATGATATAATCACAAATGATGGTTTCGTTAAATTGAATTAAAAACAATATAAATACATGATAAAGTTTGTACACAACTTAGTATATCAAACATATTATCTTGGCGACATGATTGCTGTCTCGTCTAGGTCGCGGTTCCTCGTCGCGGCGGAAAATCTAACAAGACATTCAATTTAACAAGACCATCGTTTGCAATAATACCATCATTAGTTTTAACAGGTTCTAAAAGTTGGTGCAAGTTATTAAATAAAGAAATAATAAATAAATTTATCGTCAAAAAAGAAAAAGTTACAAACTGCTTATGACCACGTGGAGGAAAAAAAACTAATTTACTCTCCGGAAGCAAGCAAGGGACCATCCCATCAATTCCGATCAAGGGCCCTAAGGCAGAGGCGGATTCAAAAAATTCAGCAAAAATTCCTAGATAAGATAAAAAGTTAGCTACGAGTTATGATACTAATAGAACGCCAATGTGTTTCTAATTTAAGACAAAAAAATTATTTTACATGTACAAATTTTTATCGAAGTATAGATTATTCTGAGTATAGTGTTTAAAAATCATAAGAATTGAAATAACACTAAATTCACGATTTATTGTTACAATAAACTCGTCCCTAGACAAAGCCTGGAGAACCTGTATAAGAAATTCGCCTCTACCAGAAGGAAAACCGTGGCAAAGCTCGGGCCAGGATGGGATATAATGGGTTCAGGTCAAAGTAAATAAATTATTTACTTTGACCTGAACTCAAGAATTGTCCTCATCCCATACTATGAAGGTAGAGGAAAAACAAATTATCATAGACTGCTTTTGAATAAAGTCATTGGCAATAAAATAATTCAGATTCAGTGAGTTTTGTCCCTGAATGATCCAGCAGTGCACAGACTTTAAATCTGAAGCATATAGGGGCGCCGCGACACGCAAAGCACCTTGTTTTGTGGACAGATGCCATCTGTGGAGTAATAATAATTAACGTTATTACGCCGGCCAATGGGAATGGAGTCCTCACCTGCTTCGTCGATGAGCGTGAGCGTGAGCGTAGCGCTGACGAAGTGTTGCGACGCTGCCAGGGCTGCCAACACCAGGGCTGCCAAGAACACACGCATTGCTGTGGTTCCCGCTCGAAAGAGACGTAACATTGCGTCATTCACTTTGCATCTTCAAATTCTCGCTCACACTGCACACTATTTAGTCCAGGAATATTTAGTATTCTATACATGTACTAATTTATATTTATAGAACAAATTAATGTAGAAGAATATTTAAACATCCAAGAACTTCAAGTAAAAACACACTTTTATATTATTCGAAACAACCAATTCAAGTATTGTAACTCAAAACAGAAAATAAAGTTTCAGAGCGTAATTTATTGAACGCACGATACGAAAGATTGTACACAAAATTAATTAACTTCAAAAGTAACACTTATATTAATACATTGTCCCAATCTAATACACATATTACGAGAGAAATAGCGAAATTGTTTTTGTTTTTTTTTTTCTTTTGGAAGTAACAGCGTTAATTTAATTCGTTATTCCCATCGCGATGACGTAGAGAACACACGAGAAAACAAAACTCGAGAGCATCGCGCGTATGTGAAATGTCGAAGTCGCGTGGACGACGAGGAACGCGACGCTGCTGGAATAGCGCGGCGAAGCCGAAGGGCGACGGCAGTTTCGGCGGCGGAGGAGGCGGTCGCGTCGGGCGAAAACCGCCAGTCGACTGGCGCTGCGGCGGCGGCGGCGGCGGCGGCGGCGGCGGCGGCGGCGCGGGGGTGACGGCGGCGCAGCGCGTCACGCGCACTGGACGCTCGCGCGCTCACCACTAGAAGAGTGGTAGGGCGGGTGGGGGGGGGGGGGGGGGGTTGAGCAACGGAGGCGACGACGACGGCGGCGGCGCAATGCGAATGAACCCTTATCCTCCAGCAACTGAGTGCCCACCACCACTAGGGAGGGTGGATGAGAAATAGGATCGTTTTTCTTGGACTTCAAAATTATTAAACGACTGGGACTGACGTCATTAAACGAAAAGAGTAAATTGCCGGAAACAAAATTGATATTTCAAGCTTTTCTACATTACGTAGAACAAATAGGAACAATAAATGCAGCGATGCATGAGACAAACAATGTCAGCTAGCAAAAAATGAGCAACGCTGGAAGAAGCGACAAATTGGCACGCCTCGAGGGAAAGAAGCGTAGCAAGGATTAAAGAGGAAAACGAGAGAGAGAGCCCGGAATGACAACGTTACGAACGGGGATGTTATAAATGATTGTAGAATTGAGATTAATTGTGTATTTTTAAGTTATTGCGAATAAACTAAACTGAAATTGATATTGACCTTCAAAATTACTTAAAAAGGATCAAACGGAGAGATGATGGGACATATGGTAGCTTGCTAGGAGACGAAACAGTGGAATGCGAGTTATTTGGAGCTGAACGAGGACAGAATTTCGCATTAATGAAATCTTAAGAGCAGAAAACGGAGACAATTCACCGAATGATAGCGAATTATGTATCCTTATATATAATTATGTCACACGACTATAGGAAATAAAACAAGGTTTGATAAACTAGACATGAAATGTAATATTTTATTTTAACTCACTTCTTCCGAGTACTTACTCGTGGAGGAGTGTTTGCAACGTCAACAGCCAGGTGAAAATTGCGACGGAGCTGGACTCGAACCCGGGAACTTCTACTCTGACCGCAGATGTGCTATCCACTGCACTACCCACTTCGAGTCTCAAGTCCCTACGCAACTTCCACGTGACCTGATTCGGTGAACCTGGGTCACATCCCCCTTCTGAGGTCAGGGTGAACCTGGGTCACACCTGTTACCTGAGCAGCCGGTCCCGGGTTCGAGTTCCGGTCCGTCGCAATTTTCATCTGGCTGTTGACGTTGTAATATTTTATGTAATGTGAGGTATTATGTTATGTAAGATATAATATAATAAGAGATATGTAATACAATGTCTCACGACGAAGACATGACTTCAAAATAAAATATATAAATGATCTTAAAAATAATAATTTCAGGAAGAGCTTCTGGTGCTGAGGTCTATTGAAATAATACTATTTATGTATTTGCCAACGTTTCGAACACTATTAGTTCTTCACCAGGGCTGATGAAAATGAATACCTCAGTGTAGTTTGGAGAAAAGAATTAAAAAATACAACTATTGATATGTAACTAAATTATCCATTGTGCAGTTACATTGTGTTATTAAAGGAATTACAAATTCAATTTACAAACATTACGCACGCTAAAAATTGTTTTATGATATAGATCAAGTAAATACCCAAATTACTTGATAAAAATTAAAGTAATTAAATTAAGAATTATCAAAACAAATGTTAATATACTTATTTTTATATTAATTTATATTGTATTTTAATGCACATAAAACCAACTTAAAATGTTAATACCAAATTATAAATAATTGTGTACTTTACACAATTTCTTTGAGGATATTAACAATACAAGTCCATGTATTCAGATGGAGTAATGTACTAAGGAACTATATATAAAGAACTAATACAGTTCGAAAGTTCACACATACATAAATAGTGTTATTTCAACAGACTTCAGCTCAAGAACAAGTTCCTGATATTAATAGAAAGATGCAGGATTGTTGCTGATTAAGAAGAAGTCACATATACACAGGCTCATGGACACTGACGATAACTTTTGCACTTTTAAATAATATGTGAACGAAATGCAAACAATTCGAGACGTAATAAACGGTTGGAGAAACCCAAATTGCCGGGATGGTCGAAAACGGAAAGAGGTGTCAGTAATGAGATGATACAAAACAGGATGTGCAAAAGAAAAAGGAATTTTGGAACAAGATAAAATCTCGGAACGACAAAATTGAAAACAGGGTAGTCACTGAAAGGGGGTTAAATTTAAAAAAAAGCATTGACACGAGATAAATGTGTGACGACTATCGAACGTCAAGAAATCAACAAAGAAACTTACAGGCGCATACAATTGGTCGCACTTTAAATTGGAAGAACGTGTGATTTCTCTTTCAAGGGTTGAATGTGTTCTATATTTTGAAACAATTTTACGGCGAGCCAAGAAAAAGAACTCCGAATTCAAGAAGAGACGAGCGTAACATATTATTTGTCTCGTTTATACGAATGATAAATAAATGATCAGAGAAACAGGCATAATATTATACTATAAGAGGTAAAAAGAACTCAAAGGATGCATTTGGTAATTGTGGAGCGTTAGCAACATTATCAAAGAACGATAAATTAAAAGTCGTTTGTATGTTGCTCATTGTTTTAATGTTAGAAAGCTTTTTCGGCTGCTTAGCAGCCATCGTCAGTAACGTACACGTCTGTAGTGTCAGTAACGTCGAGAACGCTTTCTAACATTGAAACAATGGGCAACATACAAACGACTTTTAATTTATCATTCCGAGGATGTAGTTGGAATAATGTAGGCTAGATAAATATTAAATTTCAACAATTATGATTGCATTCATAAGCTATTATAATTTTGTACTCATTACATTACCAAGAAATTATTTATGAACAGACTTGATTAAATTAGTAAGAGATAATTAAACATTATTGAGATGTGATTACGGCGTTCTTCGACGAGTTTGTGGTCAGATCGGCAAGAAAAGCTACTCCCTTTGAGTGAACTTGGGGATGTAAGGTCTCCGTCGATCTCTTCGACCGACCATCCAATATCTTCCAACTTTGAATATTTGAATATCTTTGCCAATAGTGGAGTAACAACCCTAGTCGTCAATGGTTGATTGCCGGGTGCGTGGCCTCGACTTTATTCTAAGTAACCACTGAACAGATTTTGAAAAATCCCTGAACATTCGTTATTCCATAACTTTCTATTATTTTTATACAGGTGAGAGAATAAAATGACCATCATTCAAAGAGAGGTAAACTTTATTAATTTGAAGCTAATGAAGTCATGAAAAATGAATTACTTTGATCTAGTGAGAAAACACGTCCGTAATACACATGTCTGATACCTTCTTAGGTTTTTGATCTCATTTCTTTCAACTTCACTAACTTCTTGTTTTTCAACGAAAACAATGGGTTTTTTTCTCTTAGCTCATTTCTTCCATTATTTCATCTCGTGAAACTGATGCTGTAAACTCGCCATAAAAGTATTTACTTGGTGAAATTGGTAAAATCTAGTTTATCCGTAAGTATAATGTATGTTTGACTTTTATGACCGAGTTCATCAAACCGGTAATGTTCGCCTGAATTACTCCTTATGCTTCGAATGTTTTTACGAGAAGTAACAAGTGAACATCGTAGAAAAAAAGGCGAAGCGATAGGCGTTTTCTTTTAGAACATGTGACGTGCTATCAGGTCCATAACCCCTTTTAACGAATAACGCTCTTTTCAGCCGTTGAACCAAATTTCAAACAGGTCATCCTTCTCCCCATTGCTTCGGCAGCTGTCGTTAGTGATGCGAGTCACTCATTGATCCTTCACCTCGCGCGCGGGCGGCTAATCACCTCCAGAGCATGATAACGAGCGCAACAAAGAAACCTCATCGTATAGATTAAGGGCAGAGAGCAGGAAGAAGGTCATTGTTGAGCCAAGTTTCAACAAAGCCTGCGAAGTGAATTGACGTGAGCAAGTAAGCAATGCACCCGCCGAGCGCCTTTTTGCTCTTGTCATAATTTGCGTATTCTCTTCACAAAGGCTGTATTTGGAATAAAGAGACGACCCGAATCAAAGGAAGAAATTTTTTCTGTGATTTTTAGAGTTGAATCATAAACTCATTTTTGTCATCTGTTTTTTTGTAATTTTCTTCTTCCTTTCCAGAAATGTTAAAAAAGACAAAAATACTCGGTAAAATTGTTTTTTCGATGTATCCTTTAATTGAAAAATAATTTCTTTTTTCCTCTGTTTTTGAGAAAGTGATTCACCCTCATTAGATAGAACTTCTTTATGACACAGTTAATTAAGAGACTTACTATCAATGAATCATTTTATGTGAAATAATAATTTTATTGAAGACGACTTTACGTGAAATATAATAGTGTAAAAATTGTCTTTTTTAGTGAGTCGGACGAAACAGCTCGAACACCTTACAAATGTAATAATTATCTTTCCAGGGGGTTATGTTGCACTGACCTGTTTACACTAAATTATTTCAAATGTAAATCATAACTATACTTATTGTATCTTTGTTTGTGAGTAATACAGGAATGGCTTAATTCCGATATAAAACGTCCCGATAATGGAAGTTTTTGTTATTCGAAATGGCTGATGAAACCCTATCTATAAAACCATATTTTTCATTTGTATTAATTAGGTATTCAATGTAACATTTGTTCATGAGATACACGTTAATGAGATATCAAATTACGTTAATCAGAAACCTGTTGTTGTTTTTTTCAAGGATTTTGTATGATTCCGCCTAGTTTGGACGATCATGAAGTTACCTTCACGCAAGTATTATTAACTTACGCTAATCATTTTGGAAGATGTAGAAGAGAACAAATGAAATTTGGCCCGTGAGTAATTTGTTTTTCTAATAATTACAGGAGCTTTCAGGTTACAGTAGAAAATTCTTGTTTGTATTTGCTGAGCATGCAGAATAACTCTTTCCATAGAGAAAGCTATTGTAAACACTTCCTGAAGGGGGTAACCGGTATTTATGGAGACCGGTATTTCAATTACTTACACATTAATAGAAAATCGATAAAAAATTCTCTATTTAGAGAAACGAGAATTGCATTGTCAGAAGTACAATATGATCAACCGAACCAGTCTTAATTCGACATTATTGTTCAAAACTTAAAAAAAAATCAAAATTTTCAAAGCATAGATATAATATTAAGAATATTACGTGTCCAATATCTTCCATGTTTGATTAATTTTTTTTTTCGTTTATCTGAAATAAAATTAACACCAATAAATTAGTGGATATATTTAAAATTATATTATTTTACTTCTTCGTGCATCAACGTTTCATTCACACTTCTATCACAACATTTTTTTTGTAATATTGGTAATATCAATTTGAGGTTAGAGTAATGTCACTGTAATAAATCATAGCCATTCATAAAGAAATTATGACATGCATTTCAGGCCATAATGGGTAGGTATAAAACAAAAGCTGAAATGTAACGAGATCCTATTTGATTCATAAAATGTCCATTTTCTCTGAAAACAGCTGCTCAGGGAGAAATGACCTGTACGTTAGAAAGCGATCAATGTCGGAGCTTACTATATTTGGCTGGAACGAGATCAATAAGCTGCAGTTGATTAAGACGCGTGTCCAGGGACAGATGTCGTCTTGTAATATGATATTAAAGTGAGTCCATTGGTAAAGGTAACCGCGCCTCTAATGCCAACATGTGGTCGAAATGGACCAAGGCACAGCCAGAGCTCACGTAGGGACCAGCGAACACTGTCTATTCATATGGTGGTTACATATCCTGCATTGCATTAATACGAAGGACATGGGTTGCAGTTATTACAGGGTATAAACACACATGTCTGGACGAATTGAATAGCGAGAATATAGAATATGTCTAAATGAAGGAAAAATTGTCATAGCAACCGCAATACAAATTTTATTCATTTAGTAAATTCCAGAGTTACAATCAATTAGTTTTCAACGTGGTTTCTGTTCGATATATTTTCATGCAATTGTTTTCCACATAAACGATGTATTTTCTGTTTCATAACGAAAAACGAAAAATTACATTCTCGTGGTTTTTTCTGGGATATAAAATACAATAAAGCAATATAAATGTATTTATGTACGATACGGTTATTTCAAACAAATATTTAATGAATTGAATTAATTAATTTATAGTTTTTTTGGTCTAATGCAATGCATTCTACAAAATACAATTAAACAGGAATGTTACTGTATAAATAATATACAACTGTATTACAATGAAATAATTATCAAGTTTCATTGATGAAAATTAATTAAGCTCAAAGATCCTTCAATGCATTAAAATATATGTAGACGATTTCCTATCATTTCATCAGTTTCTTATCGGAGATAACATATAAAAATTACATCAAGAAAAAGGATCATTATTTGAAAAGGATATAATTATGTACCATTGATAATTGTTCTGGTATCCCGATTACTTTGTTAATACTAAATATGAAACCGAGAGAAACTTCAATTAGCAGATGTCAAAAGTATTTGACACTTTTCTTTCAGGTGAACAAGTAGGAATAAAATAATACATTGCCAAACAACATTGCAAAAAATTACATCAACATTCAAAGAAAAATTGATGATAAGTACTCTATAGTGGGTATTTAAACACTTGCCAATAGATATGGATTTTTAACTGTTTTTCCCCGCCGCTGCCCGGCATTCTTATATAATATTCTAAATCCGTATGTTTTTTAAAATATATTTGATGCCTTTTGGCGAGGTTCAGGCCATGAGACACGCTCTTCCACCTAACCGTTGGACTTAGGACAGGGAACGTATGGTACCGAACCGACATTACTCTGATGTAGCTGAGGGAAAACCCAGTTGAAAACATCACCTAGTATTGTATGCTAATAAGTTGTTAGTTACGAATCATTTTAAAATCCAGATAGAAGAAATAAGGAAACCTCATAGTTCCGACCTCTGAATCCTTGAATACTGTTCGTAGCTACACATATACAAGAACGATATCTAAATAAAGCATACAATATTAACAAAATAAAAAATGTGTCGTTTCATCAAATAATTACATACTTTATTATTTATGGTAAAATCATATGAAATTATCATCAAAGCGTGAAACAGGAAAAAGACTGTCATAATGATTGTTAAGTTTACTTGTGTGTTGGATTGTTTAGTAGAATTATTTTGAAGACCAAATTTTTACCTTGAACATTAAAATTGTACGTATGAAACGACGTCAAGTTGTCAAGCAATTTATTAGTGTTATTTAAATGTGTTTGCTGCATCGCACGGATCATCAGTTGTCTAGCATTGTCTCAACTACATACGTATCCGACAGAAAGAATATAGAAATATAGGAATTAAATTTTTCAAATAAATTGTATAGACTAGGAAACTGGCAACTATTAAATAACAACAAAAACGCTTTTGGTTATATACAAATAATATAACAAATCTTACTTGCACCTAGATAATACCACACTACATTAATTCATTCAACTCTCCCAAAATTCACACCAATTGAATTTTCCAATTTAATTTATGAACAAAATCTATGTATACTAATAAAAGTGAACTATTTTGAATGGTTTTTAGTCAATAAGATTTTCATTTTACGTGTAGTTCAACCAAATGGAGTCATTCTAATTAAATTTTCCTTGTTTTAATTCATTCGCCCTCTATCTGATACTTTTGTTTCAATTTTACTACGACCTTAGAATCAATGAACCAAAATTACGCTACTTCGAAAAATATACGGAGCACGTGACCTCGTTTCGGAAGCACAACCCAGTGCCCCGATGCTTCTTCCTGGCTTCTTGTTCCTTATCTCGCCGACGCTTTTCCCTTGCGTACATCGTAAACGGGAGGTTTACTGGCTCACAAGGGGACCATCGTCAAGGAAAGTAACAGCCCTTATAAAGTAATATTTTCAACGAAATATTATTCTTTTATCCCTTTGTAAGGATCTCTCCGAAACTTTCATGTTCTTAAAGTAGAAACAGCTGGGAAAGAGAAACACGGGGAATCCCACTCTTGAGAGTTGTATGTTTTAAGTAAGAGCAGCATTTTTCAAGTATATACTCAATTCAGTTACATTCTTTATTTATGCTAGAAAAATAAAGAATTTATAAAGTGAAATGTTTTCTGTGTGTTCCAAGCACTTCCCTAGTTTTTTAAAAAATAACTGCACATCTGTTTCATTATATCTTGGCATCTTCACGTTTATATTTCATAGACGAGTATAGAGAGTTGTGCAACGCGTAGAAAATGTTAAAGAAAACAATAGTTGATTCAATTAAAAAATATAAAGAACCATCATGATAATAAAAATGAGTAAATCCTAATAGCAAAAACAATGTAAGTTTCATTTACTGTCCTAAAATTTTCTTTGATGGTTTTGATGCCATCCTTTCAATTACGTCATTTATATCTTACCAGTAAAAACACTTTTGAATGAGTTTTGATAAATTAATACCATATTTTTAATGATTATCACAGTTAGTTAATCTTTTTTAACTTAACTCGTACTCAATATTTGATCGTCTTATAATTACGGAAGATGGAAATTTACACCAATAATACACACTAAATACGCACTTACAAATTTTTTAATTACTTAGAGCATATACGAAATATGTTCAATCATTTTGAAAACATTACAGTTGACAAATTAATCATAACGAATAAAATTAGATTGTTATTGCTGCTAAATACAAGTAGAGTATAATGAATTTATTCGTACATAATCATGTTAAACCAATATTCCAACTTCTTGTGCGCTTTTTGTTTAAAATCAAAGGAAATATACAAGTTCATGAATTCTAATTCGAACATTTCCTTCTTACCCGATTGGTGTGGAGTCTACTGACATATACGTATTAAATATTTCACATTAAACATGATTTTTAGAGAAAAATATTCTGGGGATAAGAGTTCCAAAAGGGTTCGTAATACTTGTTAATGTAACAGAAAATCTGTTTTTCTGTCTAACAATTAGGAAGTACTGGTAGCAATAAAAACATGGTAGATTCTTAATAAATTTTTATTATTAATATATTTTTGTTAATTTATAACGTCATCCTTGTGTAACAGGTGACGTCTATTTACACTAACAGGAATGTCTCTTTACATTAACAGGAATATGTTAATAAATTTAATTAATTTCTTCTTTGTGATTGAAACAAAATCGCTTAAATATAAAAAATTGTCCCTTTTAGTGCGGGAATTCGCTCCAGTAAATTGAAGCTAAGTGAGATTTTTAAAAATACTGAACATATTATTTTGTATTTTTATTAGAATAGTGTTTTATCAAAATTCACTTTCTTGTTATAGGTTGCACTCAATAAAACTGAATAGTGTCAAAATGGAATAAATAATTAAAAACTTCCGACCTTGTATGGACGAATAACATTATTAATACGAGTAATATTATGTACGTTAATTGCAGTAGAATGTCAAAATGGCTTTGATTCAGTACCTTAATATAGTAGTGGACAAAAGTGCGGGTATCAAAAAACAGGAAATTTAAGTTTTATATCTCAAAGGAATACGAAATAATAAACTAGTACTCATTCGCCATTTTTTTTATTGAACTGTCTTCATATGTGCTTCACATGACTTGTTTTCAAAGGTGCTATGTTTAGAACAATTTCTGTTAAAATAAGAAGATATATTTATTATTGATTTCAGGTCACGAACACAAACAAAAGAAAAACAGTATTTCTACTGATTACTTTGAATATTTTTGTAATAAGAGCTCAAACGTTTTGTTCACAACCGGTAAATTTATTCACCTTCGTCCTTTAATGTAACTCATATACCAACTTTCGCTCCCGAGGTTCTCAAGCGTGACATGTACTGCATATTCCCTTAGGAGAGGCTGAAGAGTATTCCCTTGAATAAACGGAAGGAGTATAGACCGCATGTTCTCTTTACCTCTCCCCCTACTCCCCTCTCTGAACATTCAGAATGAAGGAAAAAAGAAGGGTGCGAGACGTGGTTTCTCGAGTGGAAACCTCCCTCAAATACTCGTACAGCAAAGGGGTTGTCGGGGTGCGGAGGTTCCTGACTATACACAGAGTTTGCCTTGTCACGTAATGGGAAAAGCAAGTGCCAAGTTCACCGGCGAGCTTTGCTGGTACACGTTAGGATCAAAGTTATGCCGACCTTCTTCAAGCTGCTGTGGTCACGAAAACGCATTCGTGGCTACCACGTGTTGCTCATTTTCTGCCATCGTAACCCAAATGTGGTCTTGCCTAACTGTTTCAAATATGATTTTGTCTCAAGAAAAATTACTTTCAAGGAGATGACGTTTTATGCAAATGAACCAATAAACATACCATAAACTCTAAATACTTAAGATAAAATTGTTTAGAAGACTATTACTTTTACGATTGGTGTATAAATCGATAAGTATAAAACAGAAAAATAAATATTTTGTCGAAGATAAAGGTAACAAAGGAACACTGAATAATCCAAAGTCTGCTCAAGTTTTCTTCGAAATTTTGCACTTGAATTTCTCTGGAAATTTTCTTGAACCACTTCATATTGCCTTAAGACTAACCAACGGATTGCATCAATAAAAAAGAGAAATAGGTGTTAATGGAATTACATGAGATATATTATAAGAACTGTGTCTATATCAATAATTATATTTGGGGGGAAACAGAATTGTGTATATTGAAACGGGTGAAAGAAGATGTGTGAAATGTAACGTCCTATATTCCATAATGTTCTTGTGACAGTGGCAGTTATATTATCTTAATTTTGCTAATTTTGCCGTTTCCTTCCATAATCGTATTTTAATTCTAGATAAACTGTTCACAATGCAAATACTCATCATGAAATGAGTTGCAATTTTCTTTTTTAGTTTTATATTTTGGGTTCTCGAATAAATTTAAAGACATTAAAAATAAAATTCGTTCTTGATATTTCCTTAACTTCCCTTAACCATCTTGATGGAAACTTCTAAAAAACCTTTATACTTCAAAAAATTCATCTTTATTTTGTGGGTTTCATTATGTCCAGAAGACACGCGACGTTACCTTCAGAACAAAGAGAACGATTTGCAGAAATGCATGTGTATGAAATTTACATTCGCCCCACAAACGAGGCATATTCTGCCCCTCAGCTCAAAACGTTTGAACTTGGCTCTACAGAACTCACAGCAACTTCTACATGTCGTACTCCACATCCACTTAAAATCCTTTTGTGACTCGTTCTCCGTCTCAACCCTAACTTGACTCCGTGAAAGGAGTCACTCGCCCGAGTGAGAGTGAATTGCAGCGTGTCCTATGCCGCTCTTGCGTCTTCTTTACTCTGCTTCGCGAATCGGTTGGGCATTTCGTAGGACACTGCAAATGGGAATCAGTGCTATCGTGGAACACTTTTTAAACTTAAGTTTGTAAGTAGCAAAATCATCATTCACATTAACACGCAAATGTCCCTAAATGGTACAAAGTAATTCCTTTCCTGCATAATCGGACGGAGCTCATTACAAAAAGGAAATGCTGTGTTTCAAAGCTTCAAAAGATATGTACACATTTCTTCCGTGTAACCTACGTGTAGAGAAGATATGTGACAACGTTCGGTCAGGTGAAAATGGCGACGAGCCGGGAATCGAACCCGGGACTCCTACTTTGATCGCAAGGGAGTTAACCACAACACAGACTCTAAAAGACAGGTCGACGATTTCCTATTATTCCTATCTTTCACCTTTCCTACATAACAGCATTTACAAATTTAATCGAGAAAAAGATTGATTTATTTGAAAAAAAAATAAAAAATAGATGAGATGTTGACAGAGGATGTTCAAATTATGCTTCAATAATAAACGGTATTGTCTACTCTGTCGATATTTTGTTTTGAAAATCATTCAGAACTGTTTTAAGCTGTGTTCTTCCAACCTTCGGCGCAGTTATGCAGAAATCGTGTTCTTTTTAGATTGGGTCACTTTGCAGATCTGTGCTTTTTCCTTTGCATCTTTTACTTCCTTCACAGAATCCATTAGTTAGTCACCCCTTCTTTTACAAATACTATCATTTACTGTACCTGAAGTTCCCTCCCTACTTTTTAATCTTTATAATCTTTCCCCATTTAATGTTTTTTAAAATGTTGATACTGTATTTCTATATTCGTTTTAGCACTAAGCGAGCGAAGAAGTTTTTTGCTGTTAAAATATTAAAAATATTATTATTTAATGAGATTTATTTGAAAAGGGTGTTACTTGACTACTTCATCCCTGGCAATCTACAGCACTGACGCGTCTCACCATGCTGGTAATAAACAATATGTGTAGGGAATTGTATGTAATGTGCATTTTCAGACATTATTAATAAATGTTCTGATATCCTATTTACATTGCTAAATATGAAACCGGTTCAACTTGCCAACCACTAGCAAACGGGGGAATGTTGTATCTGCCATATTATCCAGGTAAGTACAATAGTCTTGTCAAATCAAATAGTCGTTATTATCGCACAGAATATTAGTTCAGCTAAATAAATAAGCTAGAGTAAAATAAAAACAGATGGGTATTCTTTCTGTGTGTCACTTCTGCATCCCATTGCATGACTTTTATCTCATTGCCTGATTTCCAGAAAAGTAACATTATTATTAACATCCCTTTTTTCTACTGTCATACATATTGCATTTGAATTAGACTCAAAGTAGGCATCTTTGGAAATATTTAATACCACATTTTTTTTACCGTCCCGTATATGTAGTATGTAGAAAGTTTCGTAAAAATGAGAAAGCGATATTTGGACGGAAATATCCGTTTCGGTGATACCTGATTCTATAAAGTGGTTTCTGGCATAACGTCCCTCCGTCCGTGTGTAAGCAGCGATTCTGAGTAAATGGATGAATTAATTTAATTCGCGTTTCGTATTTACAGTAGAATTTACTTGTCGTCGATGCACGTGATTTATTTTCTTTTTACTTGAACACAAAGGGCACTTCACATGAAGAACAAAGGACTCTCTGAAATATTTCTCAAAAACGACTCGAACGATTTTGCATAAATTTTGTACGTAAGGTACATTTAGTATGCATTTCATCCGATTTAGTGGTATTTCGCTTAAATGTTTGGTATATACGCAGTAAAATAATTTCTGTCTGCTACACGTACACGTTAGTTAACTGTTTCAAGAAGCTTAAATGATATTTAGCAATGTAAAAGGACCAAACAGACGTAGAATACACTTTTCGTAAACTGAAATGAAAGATATGATAATGATAAAATACATAGGAGGACAGCAAACGCACTGCAGATACGAAAATACATCAATTTCTGTCTACAACGAAATTATAATTACATAACACTTTTACGATATTTTTGTCACTCTATACTGCAGATGGAGAAACGTATATGAGAATGGTTTGCAATGGTTTTGCACCACTAGTTTTGTTAGGTAGTATTATGGGAATGTCAAGAAGAAAACGTCTAGAGTTTTAGTATCTTCGAGGGTCTATTCTAAGTCAATAATAAACCGCACTATTATTCGTTGAATAGAAATTTATAACTAATTTGAAGTCCTTAAGGTGCGTAAATTCATTTAAAAAGATTACCAGTCGATGTCTCTGGTTTGGGGCTTCGAGTTCTGTACACAAAGTGTGGATGTAACGCTTGCGGTTATCTCTATCTAGGTCAGCCGCCTTCGATTCGAATTAGTCGTCTGTTCCTCGTTTCTCTGGAAGTTGTCCCAATGTGCCACTGCAGGAATAGAGTTGGTTGGAAAGCAATTGCTCTGCTCTGTCAAAGGTGTCTCCACCAATGAAAGTCAGTTTGGGCAAAGTAAAGGCTCTCTAGGGACCAACAAGCGAGACTGCAGGTGGTGCTGTTGCGATCACTGCAGGATATAGGATTTCCTGAAGCATGTCACATTTGAAAGCCAAGCTGTTCTATTTCAAACTGCTGATGGCTACGCACTTCATAAACTTAATATGCCAGTCCTACTAATGTAGAATACATTGGTGTATCCATCTCTAAGACATATGCTTTTCTACAAAAGCTGAAGGAACGTTTTAGCTCTGAAAATGATTTGTGGTTTTATACACTAACAAATCGGAAAATAATAATAATTGAAAATGTTCGATCATCACAAATTTTCTTCTGATGCATACAGAATTGCATTCATTGAGGGAACAATTTTCTATTGTTGACAGTTGAGGAAATAAAATGAAATTCGATTTATGCATCAACTCTCTCCATTTAATTTTTAAAAGAATTATAAAGAAAAAAATTAAAAGGGATCAAAATCAAAAGATACATGTTATATATCATTATATAATTACGAAGTAATAATAATAATAAATTTATTGTAAAAAAACAGTACAAACTTTGTATGACCACGTGGAGGAAAAAAAACTAATTTACTCTCCGGAAGCAAGCAAGGGACCAGCCCATCAATTCCGATCAAGGGCCCTAAGGCAGAGGCGGATTCAAAAATTTCAGCAAAAGTTCCTAGATAAGATAAAAAGTTTGCTGCGAGTAATAAAACATATATTATGTCAATATGTTTCTAATTTAACGCAAATATGTTTGTAAATTTACATGTACAAGTTATTATCGAACTATAGATTATTCTGAGAATAGTGTTTAAAAATCATAAGAATTGAAATAACACAAAATTCACGATTTATTGTTACAATAAACACGCCCCTAGAAAGTCTAGAGAACCTGTATGATAAATCCGCCTCTACCAGAAGGAAAAACGGAGAAAAACCCGGGCCAGGATGGGGCTACAGAATTTATGTACACAACCGTGCCAAAGTTGAGTACACATAAAACTAAATTAATATGAGCCATACGGCAACACAATCATGCAAGAAAATAGTTTTTGAAATTGTTATAAGTTATTTAAAAAGTACTACAGCAATGGCGTGATAAAGTACAAGACGAATTTAACTTTTATTAAAATCAATAAATTCTTTTACAGTGTAGAAGCACTGGTGCAGGAGGTAGTTTTTAACCGCGGATTTGAAGATATTCAATTTCATAATGTCTTTTATATTCTTGGGCAGGGAATTATATAGAACGATTCCCGAATGGTATGGTCCCTTTTGGCAAAGAGTGGTTGACACTCTAGGGCGATGAATATTACTACTATTGCGTGTATAGTGTTCGTGAACGAGACTGTTTCGTATAAAGCAAGGGTGGCACTTCAGTAATTCGGTCTTAACAAACACGACCGTTTCATAAATATAAATGCAGGGAAGTGTTAAGATATTTAATTCCTTGAATAAAGGTTTACAAGAGTTTCGGGGGTGAGATTTACAAATTATCCGAACTATCCTCTTCTGAATTCTGAAAGTTTGAATACTCTGACCGGAATTACCCCAGAAGGTAATGCCGTAACGTAAATGGGAGTAAACGTTTGCAAAATATACGCAACGGGAAATACGTGGACTAACTGCGTTAACTAAGATTCGGAATGCGTAACACAATTTGCTTAATTGGGAATTAAGATTGTCAATGTGACAATTCCATTTGAGGTTGTCTTGAATATGGAGACCTAAGAATTTTGTATTTGTAACAGTTTTTAATTGTGTTCCGTTTAAAGAAAGAGAAACCTGGGGTAAAGATTTTGTGATACTATTGTGAAATGACATAGACACTGTTTTGTCAGTGTTTACAATGAGACGATTTGCATGGAACCAAGTCGAAAGGTTTGACAAAACTTTTCGAGCATTGGTGTGTTTACATAGTAAATTAGTGTCATCAGCAAAAAGAACCATTTTACAAT
>NNCF01128891.1:908-24530 GCA_002313205.1 Laupala kohalensis | reverse complement strand
TTCTACCTGTTGATATCTATCTTTTAAATAAGAAGTTAGTCATTGATGTGGAAGTCCACGAATGCCTAAAGAATGCAATTTGGAAAGGTGAATTTCGTTATCGATGAGATCGAATGCTTTGGATAAGTCAAGAAAAACACCCTGAGGATTTTCTCCACTGTCTAGAGATGTGGTAACATCGTTTAAGAAGGAAAATATGGCGCTTGTAGTGGAAAAGGATTTCCTAAAACCGTGTTGATCGTCAGAGAGAATGTTATATTTTGATAAAAAATCTAGAAGACGCTTATAGAACAATTTTTCTAGGATTTTTGAGAAAGTGGGTAGTAGAGATATTGGTCGGTAATTTCCAATATTAAGTTTGTTTCCTTTCTTGTGTAAAGGTTTCACTTTAGCTCTCTTAAATATATTGGGAAACACCCCTTCCGATAAAGAACTATTAAAAATATTTACGAGTGGATTTAATATAGCGTGGGACGAAGATTTAACAATAAACTCAGGTATATCATCTATGCCTCGTGAAAATTTGTTTTTTAAGGAGCTGATGATTCCCATGACTTCACTGGCGTTAGTTTCGGAAGTGAACATAGAATTGGGTATGTGGGTGGTAATAATTGGAGGACATTGATTTGGATATATTGAGTTCGTTATTTTACCAACTTCTGAGAAGTGAGAATTAAACAAACTTGCGATGTCCTGAGGATTTGACACGATCTTGCCATCGTTTAGTAAAGAAACATTTTCTTCGCGATTTTCAGAAGTTGACGTGTAATTGTTAACAATATTCCACATGGCTTTCATCCGGTTGTTCGATTTTAGTATATGCCTGTCGTTTTCCATAACTTTAGCTGCATAGACTACTTTTCGGAGAATAGTCTTATATTTACGAAAATAATTATGGAATTCGGGTGGCTGGTTATAGCGTTTTGAAAGATAATATAAACGGCGTTTGTTTTTTGAAGAAATTCTTATCCCTAGGGTGATCCATCTATTGTATTTTTTTGTGTTAATTAACTTGCGTTTTATGGGAAAACTAGAGTTGTAATGTTTTAGGAATGTTGAGATAAATACATTGAATTTGTCGTCGGTGTTTTGGCAATTGTAAACATCTTTCCATGTTTCTTCACGCAAATAATTTACGAATATGGATTTATTTATGTCATTAAACTCTCTTGTAAATTTGTAAAGGATTTTAAGCGGTTTTAGTGTATTATTAATAGTCAATACTTGAGCAAGGTGATCACTGTATCCGGCGATAAACACTTCAGAGAGATACGAGATTCCATTGTTGACTATAATTTGATCTAGCAATGTTTGAGATGAGCCGGAGAGGCGAGTGGGGTCATTTATCGTAGTAATAAGGTTGAAGGAGTCGATAAGATTCTTGAATCGATTAACTGGTGAATGTGCAGAGTCGGATGTACTCAAGAAATCGATATTGAAATCACCACATATAACGATAGATTTAGTAGATTTATGTGCGATATGTTCTAAAACATTTTCGAAGTTCCGAAAAAATATGTCAAGATCTGATTGAGGAGGTCTATAAATACACAAAACAACAATACCGGTGTCGGTCAGTTCAACTGCAGAAATTTCGAACACACTATCTACGCAGAAGTTCTCGTAGCCTGTCAGTGGAGAAGATAAAATATCATTACGAACGTAGATACACGTACCTCCGTGGGGATTTTTGCCTTTAAAATTTTGCCGACAGTAAGAACTTGCTAAATAATAATTAGAAATAGCAGTATCGTTGATGTTGTTAGTTGAAAGCCAATGCTCTGTGAGGCATAGCAAATCGAATCGATTTTCGTGTACCAGAATTTCAATGTCTGTCAATTTGTTTGAAAGGGATTGGACATTATGATGAAATATAATTATTTTATTTTCGCAAAGAGTTTGTGACTCACGAGAAATGGAATCGACGTTAGATTGTGGAGAGGAATTTGAAATTGGTACAGCTTCTAGTTCCGGATGAAGCTCGCACACAGCACCTGAACGCGATTGTCACCTTCGAGTACCACATCGTACTCCTGAGCGCAAGTTGTAACGGTGTATGGGGGCGACAGGAGGAATAGATGTTGACGTGGGAGATGAGGAAGCAGTAGGTGAAAGAACGGGGACAGGAGAAGAAATGTGTGTGGAGATAGGAAGAGGAAATGGTGATGAGGTAGGAGCAGAGGGAGTTGGAGATGAAGTAGAAGTAGAGGGAGGTGGAGGAGGAGATGAGGTAAGTGCAGGAGGAGGTAATGGAGCAGGTGGATGATGTGAGGGCAGGTGTGAAGCTAGGAGAGAACCGAAGTGCAGTTTCCCAGACGGTCTGAGGTGTAAACCGTGCTGGGTAAAGTCCTTGGCAGTCAGGTGTGGTTGCAAATCAAAAAATGTGATTTTTGTGTCTGCCAGGTGATGTTTTAGGGAGATGTTTGCCAGGTTAATTTCGTGGTTTATTTGTGGAACGTTGAAGCGTGGAGGCAGGCTAGAGAGCACTATGTTTGTGTGCAGGGAGGCCATTTTTAGTTTCTGTAGATGTTCAGACGCGTTGAAATGTCCACCCAAGTTGATATCGTTCTGCCCACCTATGATGATTACTGTGTCCCGCTCAGTGAGTTTTTTAGTGTATGTGTCCAGTTCTCGAATAACTTCAGCCAAACGAGCGTTTGGCTTAAAGAAACCGGAGACTGAGAACTGGATATTATATTATTATATTATTTTGAGGGGGCATAGCAAAAGAATTTCAAGAATTGTCTTCGAGTGTAAGATGTGATAAAATGATATAATATTTCTGTTAACATTCCCCCCAGGGGACTTGCATCTAGTAAGTACGTGTTTGGCAAACACGTGGCCCCGAGCTGAGTCTGGCATTTCTTCCATTTACTTGTGCAAAGGATCCTTCCTTTCTCTTTCCTGACCTTCCTTGGTCACCTCTTGCTCTTTTCGATCCCGACGCTATTAGGGCTAGGGTATCTTTTTATTTTCCTATTTCTTTTTTATTTTATTTTTATTTTTGTAATGATTTGTGTAATGTTTTGAGATATGTTGATATATGAGTTTTGAGTTGTAATTCAGGAGTTTTTAGTGTGTATGGTGGAGTTGTTCGACGAGTCCCACACTCGGGGAGATTTATGTTGGCTCTCCCTAGTGCGTAACTGTATTTTCCCTACCTATATGAGTTTTTAGGGCTCTAATGACATAGTTGTCGACGAGCCGTAAAGCCCCACAAAAAAATTCTCTTAACATTTATGATCGGAATAATAAGAAAATACGATAATATACACGCTAATATCGCCATAAATTTGTATAACATTGCTTTCTGAATATGTATTAAATCTGAACCATTTTGAAGTTGTAGTATCAAATCTGCAAGAGAACATAAAAGCTAAATAACGTTTATTACACAAATGTTTATTTCTCAACTGTAAATTTGCATGATTCATTAGAGTGACATTTTAAAACTTCCATTCAGCTGTGGTCCGCGAAACATTTTTTCCGTCTGAAGAAAAAGCTGAGCATTAAAACCAATTTTTATACTCTGAGAAATAAACTAGTTTGCTACAGCATCTTTGTATTATACTTTAGAAATATTAAACAACTAGGACATAAAAAGTATTTCTCTGATGAAAACGATGTCTTACAGTGTGTGTACCATGGCATCTTGGACAAGATACACACCACAACCTCTCAAGATTTTCTTTTTTGTATCAATTGAATATATCTGATTAAATATTACAATTTTTAATTTAAAAAATCATTTCAGTTTTGTAATAAAGTGAATTTCATATTTTACGAAATTGAAATTTCCTTTCCAATTTTTGACAAACAGAATTTTCTTCTTAAAATATTTAAAGTAATAAATTTAGTTGTCCGTTGGGTCTAAAAGGTTGGCGACTCTGCTTTAATACACTTGATGTTCATTTCTCTGCTCTGTTGATGGAAGTGAAGCCCTTTGCTCTCCGTGATTTATCTCCTAAGTCTGGGAGCGCAGTGTGATAGCGCTGAGAAACCATCCCGACTGCTCGCTTGTCACATGGAGGGTATGCTGTGGAAGGGGCATTCCCGAACAGCACGTGACCCTGCATGGAAAGCTAACAGTCAGACGAGGGGAATTCCCTACTCGCTCCACTTTAACATCGCTTGCGTTTAAAGGTGTTACATTTCTTTTTTATTTCATTGTGCGAAACTTAATAAGTACTATTTTACGAACATAATGCATTTATTTGTTCATCTATACTTAAAAATAATTTATTTCATTTATACTACCTTTAAGAAATATTAGTTTAAACAATCCGAAAAAACTTTGAATCTTTCACTGTTGGATAGATATTATATGGATCTATCATTACAAAAGTGAGGTACCCAAGGTATTACGAAAAAAATACAATAAATTTCATCCATGCGATGGAAAGGAAAATACACATAATTGTAATGGATCGATTTTTGAAATAATTTCAGTAAAATTGCCATTGATATTATTGTGTAATTGTGTCCTCTCACCTGTTTCATTGAGATTTTAAGTCATGAAAAACTTGCTGAGTCGGGGTCACACGTGTTTACTTGCACTGGTTCTATCCGATTTATCTGCGAGTAGTACAACGTTCCACCTGCTATTATTGGACTATTCTATTACCTGCAAATTAATTTCCATTATTGCTGAAATTATAGTTTTTTCTTATTTTTCAAGGATACAACCAAGAAGCAAGGGGATGTGCGAGGAAGAGAATACTGAATGAGTAGTAAGAATCGGAATAATTTGTTTTGTCCAATCACACATCTATTGCAGTTCGTATTGTCCTGCATGCCCAGAGTATAACTTACTTACGTACTTGTGTCTTTTTTAAATTTATTTAACTATCTCAACCTCATTTCTTACATTTTCAATACAGGGATTTTAAATATATCATTTATTTCCCTAGTGTATTTCTTTTATTTTTGGGTCTTCAAATTTTTGTGAAGCTCTTCTAGTATGTTTATTTCAAATTCCACTTTAGTTTACTTATTCCGTTAACATAATATTGATATTTAGTTAATAATAAGAACTCTTTGGCCAACGCATATCGTGACTTGTTATATCTGCATCCAGTGTGTTTAATATGTATCGAAACGTGTGATCACGTATCAGAATGTTGATGCTAGTTACGAGTAATTTTCCTGAGTAGATGCGTCGACAGCTGTGAAGCTGACGAGACGCGAGCAGATGAGAGGAGAGGAGGAAAATCCATTGAACGGAAGGAAGGGAGGAAGTGGACGAGATTGTCCCTGCATTTGCATCTTGATTGATTGAACGCCAGGAGTGTTGACCTGCAGTTTGCGAGCTTTGCACGTTAACATGTCAGTCCACTCCATTACGTTTCAATCTTCAATCCATGACTTGCTTCACAAGCTCGGTTTCGCGATATTGTCACTATACCATAGAAAGATGATGGAATATGGATTACCTAGCAATCACATTAAATAAATAAATTTATTGTCAAAAAAAGCAAAAGTTACAAACAGCGTATGACCACAATAAACAATAAACTAATTTACTCTCCGGAAGCAAGCAAGGGACCATCCCATCAATTCCGATCAAGGCCTCTAAGGATCCTTGAAACTCCTCTATAAGATGGAAAGTTAGCTACGTGTTATAATACTAATAGAATATGAACAAACTTGTTATTTAACACAAAATATTTATTTCACAATTACGTATTATTATCGAATTATGGATTATTCGGAAAATAGTGTTTATAAATTGTAAGAATGAAAATAATGCTTAACTGAAAATTAATTGTTTCAGTAGACAAGAACCTAAAGAACCTGTATAAAAAATCCGACTCTACCCGCCTTAACTTTATGATATATTCAAATCACATTCATTCTAGTTCCTGGAATGTTTCACCTCACTGTACTTATCATTTTATTTATGTTTATATCAGTCTATTTTATATACACGTATCCTAACTGTTGGTTTCCTCTGGTTTTTACCGGAGATCGATGAATTAATATTTGCAATATACTTAAAAGATACTATATAATAAATGAAATAATATAAAATGCATAAACTGTTGCTAATAAAAAAACTAGAAATAAAAAATTATGAATGAATAATACAATCATTAAAAGTTCAAAAGCAAAGATTGGAAAAGTTAACAATATAAATGCAGCTTCATATTCATTGAGTGTAAATTCCAGGGCGTAGTGTACATTAACCGTGGCTCAGATATATCTGTATGTTAAATATAATTTAATCGCTGCAAAAAAAGGTTCAGTGCATGAGTTAAGAATATATTTTCTAAAACAACTGTTAACGTGTAACATTGTTGGTCAAAAACAGGTTTAATAAAATCTTGTAAAATCAATGGTCTACTTTGGACTAGGATAGATCTAGTTTTTACTAAAATAATTTCAAACTGAGTGTAAAGCCAAAGATAGACATACAAAATTAGCAAAGCATATTATGATGATAATACCCAAAGTTCTACTCACATCTTCTGAGAGAATATTCTTTAAATTAATTTCATTTAACTCTTCAACTATACATCTTGAACACTATGTCATATGTTTTTCAGATATTTCGAAATTAATGTCGCACAACAAAAGCAAATGAGAGTCAAGCCTTCGCTAAACATAAATTTCCAGTCTGATCGTAATATACACAAAATAAATCAGTTTGAAAACTTCCAAGAACTGCATCTAAAGAACCACTAATTAAAAATATTTATCCCTATCTCAACTCCTTATTTCCTTACATTTTTGATGATGAAATTTCTCTTAATAATGAGAATCTATCATCTTGTGCTGGCTCGTAAATATCTCGAAACGATTTTTTCGTTCAAAAGAGAATTTCTGTTACTTCACACATCATAATAAGTAAATACCTCTGTAAATATCATTTTAAAGGGTTGCTACGGTTCTATTGGCTAACATTAAATTCAGCAAAAAGCATTCGTATATGTGAGGGGAGGATAATTGCTTACTAATTTCAGGAGTAAATCTCTATCTTTTAAACCACTTCAAAAGATTTTGGAGAACCAATGTAACTAAAAACAGACAAATATTTAAATTAACGCAGGATTATTTTTAATACTTTTAGTTTTATGAAAAAAAAGATAAAATACAATATGTTAACATTTATTTTATATATTTACAAAAAATGAAAACCATTTTACTCTCACTCTTAATCTTTTTGGATTAAGATGAAACATTTTACGATTTATTCTAATATATAAGATTTTTATGCAACCTGAAAAATGATTTTAATTAAATGAAAAGTAGCTTACATTAAAAAATGTAATGGAATTAAAAAATAAAGTTACTACAAATTGAGATATCAATAATGAGATTACAAAATTTCAGTGCTTGGGGGAAATCATTTCCAATTACGAAACTGTCATCTTGTCAATTCCCCCGAAGAACAAATGTGAATTGTTTAACATTTAAATATACACAAAGGAGAAATGTATCTTAATGAGTCGTATTAATTTTATATATTTTCGACATAATGAACTATAAAAAGTTACAATTTTTGAAAAATGAACGGTATCAAAAAAACTTTTGTACTTCATCT
This sequence comes from Laupala kohalensis, assembly GCA_002313205.1. Lineage (NCBI taxonomy): Eukaryota > Metazoa > Arthropoda > Insecta > Orthoptera > Trigonidiidae > Laupala > Laupala kohalensis. The sequence continues at coordinate 16,987 of NNCF01128891.1, read as the reverse complement.
GTAATACACTTCAAAATATATTTTATAAATATTTCGTATTTAATCTGCACATTGCTATAATAATTGTAATTTCACCTATATGTTTCCTACATTTTTATGCAAGTACACACCATCTTCTATTTTTCGTATTGTTCCATATTGTTAGATGTATTGTATATGTGGTTCATTTGTTGCAAAGTAGACATTTATAATTCTACAATTTCTAATAAATTTATAAAACTTTTAATTCCTGAAGTTTCTATAGGAAGTCTTTAAACAGATTTCAATTCAAACTTTAATTAGTATAAAACGAAAAAAATCCATGTGTGCAATCGGACAGGACCGGGTAGTGTCCTGTTTTGGACAACTCCGTTCATAATAATTAGCGTATGCTTGTTAAATTTTTAACCAGTCAATTAGTGGTCGGTAATAGACAATGACACATATGATAACTTCTTCATATCTGAGCTGACTGTGAGGTTTATATCGTGGAATATCCTGCGACTGAACTCAGGAATATCCTTGGTGTGAACAACCTCAAACTCGACATTTAGGAAAAGTAAATGGAAAAAATCAAGGCAAGATAAACTAAAAAGAGAAAACCTTAAAGCCACTGACAAAGAAACGTACAAATATCGCACTGACCAAGTAGCTGATCAAGAAGGATACGATTTTCCGTTCTTGACGTAAGATGGAGATGAATAGGAAAGGGAGAAAACCTGCGTAATTTGTTGCACAAAAGATCAAGAGTGGAAGATCAGTACAATCTTATATTTGGATTTTTTCGTTTTATACTAATTAAAGTTTGAATTAAAATCTGTTTAATAGACTCCAGTAGAAATTTCATAAAATTTAAAAGTGTCATAAATTTATTAGAAATTGTGAAATTAGAAATGCCTACTTTGGAACAAATGAACCATACATAAAATACATATAAAATGGAAAAATAATATAAAGTAACAACATCACTATGGATCCTATTTGTGTTTATTTGGACACAATGTAGTAGTTTCATTGAGATGTGACGCTCATCCCGATGAGCACACAAATTCCCCAATCACTCGAATTTCAACAGCAGATATCATTTCACGCTTTGTTGGATATAGACGTTAATCTATATTGACGTAAAATTATTTGCGTGTATTTGGTAATCATCAGCATCTCTGTTATACAGAGTATTAAAGAATGTGACAGTATACGTCTGTTTGAGTGGGATGTAAACTTCTATTCATGTCCTGTGTATAAACAAACCTTCATGAGATCATACAAACACCGTTTTCATGCATTTCTATGAGACCATACTTCCACGTGTTCTTCAAATTCCGAGTTTCAGATACACAAGAATCATTTAATCGACAATTGTATGTAATAATTAATCCAGACTGGAATTTACATTAATGTCTGGAGAAAGGTAGTAAGAGATATTCAAAAAATAAATAAATAACCTTTAATAAATAGTTGCTGCGTTTTCCTTGCATTTCTTTTAAAATATTCTTTTGAACTGTAACATTAAACAAGCATTATTTTGAAAAGATGGAGTACATTATTTTGAGTTCGGGGGGAGGGAAAGAGAACTTGTTGTGGCAGTAGACCGTATCCTCTATTTTATATTGAAATCCACCTTGAAATTAAATTAATTTGGAAAAATAAAATGGCAACTCATGTAAAGTACATTTTAATACTCATGAAAATGAACATTTTAATACAATATACATATTGTTAAAAAATACGAATTTTAACATTGACGGTTACTAGAACTACACAAACTCTTGCGAGCCTCAGCTGTTCAATGCCAGGATTTGCTCAACCTAATGACGTGAATTGTTTCTAGATAATTAATTTATTAATGTTTTCGTCGTTTTATGCGTCTTTCTATCTATGTGATAATAATGTATGATCGTGGAATACTTATTTTGTTGAGATGTGTGTTTTACGGAAATATCATGTGTATGATTAATGCCATAAGCTAAATAAATAACTACGACATGATTTTTTTACGTGAAATTAGTACCACACATATTTTGCCAATATAACTTCATTTGCATACTTTTGACTAAAATTGGCCGCGATTTGATTTAAGCAGTGTGTCCGTGTCAAACAATAAAACAGTTCAGTTATAAATTTTTGTGGCTTCTCCTTCGTCCAGAGTTTTCTTTGAGTGGATAGTGAGATTTGATTATATTGGTTCCTTCCTTGCATCCTAGAAGAAAAATAGTTAGTTATTGTACTACTATAATGACGTAATGGAAGCGAATACGCTCTCAAAGTGCTTATGAGAGAGAGGCACGCGGTCGATTTTTCGCTCGGCCGAACTGGGAGAAGTTTTCAACTGCGGTTTTCTACATTCCATATCGATATTTTTTGTTCCTTACATTCCCCGACTATCTTGTCTCTTACCTATATCTAAATCTTGCCTCTCCAATTCCTTCACCTAAATTCGTGGTTAACAAGAATAGCGGGGATCATAGCACCAGCCATTGATTGAACAAGAACACGGTGTCAACCCTTGATCGGACAAGACAAGAACAAGAACCTTTAACAACAGTAACGGGTATCATGAGCCCTTGATCACAATTGACGGCATTGTCCCTTGCTAGTTTTTGGAGAGTGACTTCCTCAATTATCCCAAACGTGGTCATACGCAGTTTGCAACTGCGTTTTTGACGTTAAACTTTATATATTTAACCACGCAACACCATATACCAGACACCAAATAAAAATATGAAAATAAGTTACTTTCGACGTCGTTAACGTTAATACAATACAATCTACACTCATGCTAATATTAAAACTAGTGTTACTGTTTGTAACATCATTCCATATCGTTTTACTCCACCGTTTTTATTGTCTAGAGAGTATGGCAGGGTAAGATGCAAATCTTCTAACTTCCTTTTCCATTTCCGTCTGAGAAGACTTCTTTTCTAGACGTTGACAGCCCTTAGTCAAAGAAGTTGCAGAGACGAGGGTCCTTAATCCATCAAACTTCAATTCCACTTAGTGACGTTGACAGTAAGAGGAGGAACAGAGGTCTCTGTTGAAAGCAAATCACGAACGGTATGACATGGGCTGTCAGTCACTGGTCACGAGATTTTTTTCAAACGCTTCATACAACCACAGGACACGCAATAAATCACTTTTGCCTGGATTAACGGCATCAGTGACAGACAGCAGAAGGACAAAATAGTGTAGTTTGACACTATTAAAAGTAACCCTGCGGATAAGTAATAAAAATATAATATTATAAACTCATACGATAGACTGACACTGAGGAACATGAAATTTAGACTCGATGTGGATTATATATTGTAGAGAATTTTACGAATTTTCGATTAAAAAGGGTGATATAAGATGAACTGTTATTTTTATAATGTTTGCTAAATGATAGTGCCGTCATTTATCGGGTACGAACACGGTCTCGAATTATCTTACACGTATCACGAATTAAATAATAAATCACGAACGTTATGCTATTTGCCCACACTAAATTCTAACGGTGAATAAATTATAAACGGACCGTTTCATGAAAATACAAAAAATTAAAAAAACGGGAAGGGTCGACTAATTATGGTACATTATCCACCTGTTATTTTATTAATACAAAAAATCTACGAATTGGATGTAACTTCGGAATATTAAATGCATGACTTTCACACTTAATTTCAAGTTAATCCGTTTTAAAAGTATTTTACACGGAATTCAATAAAAATATATCTATATTAGTAATTTCAGAATATATTAGTAGTATACGAATTTCCCAGTTTACTTAAACGTGTGTTTTTTCGGAGCACCCTTTACGTGAAGAAGATACGATATAACTTCCGGTGAGGTGAAAATGACGACGAATCCTGGACTCCTGAATTTATCGCAGGGATGTTAACCCCTATACCACTCTGGAGCTTTGCTATTTGGCTCTATAATACGAACTAAGGACCACGATGGCGTGTGTTAGTAAGGCTCAGTTTTTGTGAGAGTTTACTCACTAGAATCATCGTGAATTTTACCGAGGTCGGAGGAACAGCGTCTAGATAGAATCCAGATTGCTGTATACGAGTATTACAACTGCGGTTGTTAGTCGCAGAGGGTGAACTTTTCATACATCTCAGCTATTTAAACTGAGACATGGAAATGAAAAGCTACAAATTTTATCTTGCCCCACCTGGGAATTGAACCCGGGATGACTTGTGACAAGCGATCACGCTGACATCATAGCCACGGAGGGGACATTTACCCCAACAGTTAAGTGAGAAACAATACTTCTGTGAAGTAAATGCTCCAAGACTAAGTTGTATTATCAGATTGGGATAAAGATAGGAGGTATATATTTCGAGACTCACCATCTGACTGCTCCAGCCTAACATGAGAACTTTCAAGAAGCGTAGGTCGAAAGTAGTGATGATTTTTTAATACTCAAACACATGGATTATTATGTACTATCGAAATATTAGCGACTGGAAAGCACTGAAAAGAAAAGAAATAATTGCAAACAAATAGTTTCATTCACATTACGCTAAACTTGGTCATTATTAATTTAATTTTAAATAATTTAAAAACTAATCATAATGATTTTAGAGAGACGACTTTGATTTTCATCACATTGTGAAAATTACATCCCATTTGTAGGAAACCAATTCCAACTATGGAAAAAGTATGTAATTATTTTCTTATGTTCGTTTGGCATCGTCATTTTCTATGTATACTGCAAGAATAAACGCATTAGTGTTTATCACTTTAATAGTAGTATAGAAACAAATCATCAAGGAATTAAAACCAAGTTTTTTTAAATCGTAGTCAATATACATTGGAATTTATTTAATTGCAGTTAAAGAACATAACCTTAGTTTATTTATGTTTCAAAGTAACTTTTTCTTTTAAAGCGTAACTTCTGAATCATAAAAGCCGTGATATTAAAATGACGAACTTTTTTTTTTTCATTGAAATTCTCAAGACCATGAAATTATATGATAGGAATTTGCAAAAGAAAACAAATATTGGGAAGCACGATGCTAACAGTTGTACTTAACACGTCAATCTGTCAGTGTAACACAAAAATGACGATGCTCCCCTTTATAGAGTCATACTTGAACTAGCAAGTAAACAACTGGTAATCGCTTTGCAAGAACTCACCCTGAGGATACTCGCTGGTCGCGGCTCTCTACGTTACGAAAAATGTATTCGCCTAGAGTAGTTGACAATACCGCCGCAAAAACAATTAAAACCTTTGTTTTGATATATTTATACCAAAAAATAAGAAATGAAATTTTAAAATTAAAGTCTCACAAATCTGTAAAACATCTTAATTATAATGCGATACCTATTCGTATTTTGTTATAATAACGAGATTCAGTATCGGAGAAGGATATTAAGGTGGTATCACGGCACCCAATAAAAACGTACGGCAGCAGTCGCTTCATTACAGCATTAATTTTGGACTATTGTGGAGACTTTTCTCATGATTGTGGAAAGTGTGAGCAGAAAGTAGACATCAAAAATAGGGAAACTTCTTCAATTTAAATACTTTCCAGTGTGCCATCATCGCTTATATTTTGACAGAATAGTTAATATGTTGTAGTATCAAAAAAATCTGAACCATTTTCGACCCGTGTTTATTGACAGACACATTGGTGTCGGAGCGCATTCGTCTTAGCGGCGGCGCATCCCCTATCCGAAGAAGCCTCGTGACCTCCAACGAATAACATGAAGACAGTTGTCATGCATAGTACTGAGGGCCCTTTCAGTCCAGGGCGACAAGTAGTGATTATTCGCGTTCTAGGGATAAGTATGATCATATCCCGATGGATGAGAGACGCGTATCTACGTATTGTCCCAGTGACGACAGACAAGGATGGAAGACTTCAAATGAGATCTTACATGAGTAAATTAATTCCTTCACAAAATATATTAATTAACTCAAGAATACTTACACCCATGCATCCATAGTATGTGCTAACTATACGTAAAATTCATATAGAAACACTTGAATGTATCTACATGAAAGGATACCCATCCTGGCCCGGGTTTTTCTCCGGTTTTCCTTCGGGTAGAGGCGGATTTATCATACAGGTTCTCTAGGCTTTGTCTAGGGGCGGGTCTATTGTAACAATAAATCGTGAATTTAGTGTTATTTCAATTTTTAAGCACTATACTCAGAATAATCTATAGTTCGATAATAACTTACATGTAATTTTTTGCTTAAAATTACAAACATATTGACATTCTATTAGTATTATAACTCGCAGCTAACTTTTTATCTTATCTAGGAATTTTTGCTGAATTTTTTGAATCCGCCTCTGCCTTAGGGCCCTTGATCGGAATTGATGGGATGGTCCCTTGCTTGCTTCCGGAGAGTAAATTAGTTTTTTTTCCCTCCACGTGGTCATACGCAGTTTGTACTGTTTTTTGACAATAAATTTATTATTATTATTAAAAAGGAAATACTAATATTTCACATTTACTTTCGAATAAAGTACAATACAAGAATTAGATAAAAATATTGAATCAGTCAATACATTGATGGAGTACACAAAAACTATGTATAGTTATAACTATAGGGCTAATTAGTTTTTTATCTCTTCAAGTATGAATTACGCTTGATATGACAACGGAAATAACAATTATAATTTTAATATTTTATACACTCTTCGCCGTCTCGGAGTTTGTACATTTCCCTTTTTATCCTCCCCGGTTACGGAAATTTGTTTTGGCCGTGGGAATGAGGCACACGGCTATACACAACGTATTGTAAAATACTGTTATAAACAATATTTGTGTTAATATTATATCACGTATCGAATTATTTTTATTTTTTGGAGTGTGTTGAAATGTTAAATCCGCCTCTGCCTTAGGGCTCTTGATCGGAATTGAAGGGATTTGCTTACTTCCGGAGAGTAAATGTAACTGCTATTTTGACAATAAAGTTTATTTACTTATTTCCAACTACCATATTCTGCCATATTTACTTAATAAGATATTGACTGTTACAACACCGTTTCCCTGATGTGCCTTTTCTAATAAAAATATATAGGTGAACAAATTTCACACTTGTTTTGTGAACCTTTTTACTCATCGATGGCTAAAAGTTACGAAAAATGTCAAAAGAAAACAATGTACATGATCTTGTTTCTATTCAATAATTAACCTTTCTACAAAAATAATCATAGTACAAATTACAATAAATACCCTTAACATGAATAGAAAACAAATAAATTCCCAAAATGAATTCTGAATACTAAGCGTAATTAAAACGTCAGCTATTTCCTTCAGTCTTTTGAGTTCTGTGGGGTAGCCTCCGCCCCTTGACAGTCCACACCAGCATTCGTTTGCACTGCTCTGCCTCGCCAGCCCTGGCGCAGAACTGCGCACACACGTTATCACTGGAGCGTCGTGGCCGACACGCCGCCCCTCACGCGATGTTTCGCGCAGCAGACTCAGCCACATCGTCCTTCTTTGACTAGTTGTCCTCTGTTACTCAAACACGAATGTATCATATCGTATCACTCAGTGAGCCACTAATTACTTGGTTCGACTCGTCTCTTGAGCCGTCTACTCGCTCCTTCATCTTCTGCACATTTGTACCAATATACTATCTGCACATTTGTACCAATATACTCCAACAAAACACAATGAAATCGATATAAATTGAATTATGATGTTGGATGAATTTTACTATTATTAACTGGTTTTAACAGACGTCATCGTGATAAATTTGTGTCAGTAATTTTTTCAGTCTCAAGTAGTGAAACACATCATTTATTAATCAATGAACTTCTTATTTGTGCATCGTCTGGTTAAGCAGAAATGGAACGGATTTTTAACGGGACATTTACGTATTAATGATTATGATTTATGTAGTTATAACAATGATGGCCTCCTATTAAAGGTTGCTGAGGAAACGCGATTTTTCTGACCAGTTGTTCTCTGTTTCTCATACTGGGATGTCTTACACTCAGTGAACCACTAATTACTTGGTTCTTCCACATTCATTAAGCGACGACATTTAGCGTTCAGAAACAAACTCCCTCCCTTGTCCCTCCACTGTCTTCTCAGTTGTACCAATATACACAAAGGATAACAAAGAATGCGATATAAATATAATTTATTGGTACAGTATGAAAATTATTTCAGTCATTACTAAAGGAATTTTATAACCATCATAAATATTGTGCATAAAGAATCCATATTTGTTACGTCCATTGCCACTACATTTGCTAGGAACCGATTTTTTTCCGCCCCAAAAATATATTCATGTTATTTATCAATTTTGAAGCAACTCCTAAGTGGATTACTTCCATGATCCCATTCGATTTAGGTCACATTTTTTTCTTTAGATGAGTTTTCTTTTTACGGGAATAAAATTAATTTCAACTAATTTATCAAATCAAATATTCCTTAAACTCTAATATTGATACTTTTTCATTGAGCGTATTCTGAGAAGAAGAATAAAAACGTAGAATTATCACTCGTTGAAATTCAATTTTATGTAGGTGGTTGACCTATTTTAGTGACTAGTGCAGTGGAACAATTCTATAATTTCTCGAAATTTAGGAGTTTCATTTCTGGAAAATACATTCCATTCCATGTCGAGAGTGACTGTTGCTAAACATAGCATTGCCATTAATATACACCCTGAGGACCAATTGAGTACACTGAACGAGCAGAGCTGAACAGAACAGCTCACAGCTCGTCGTCCAGAAGCGTCCTCAAGGGCTGATGAATGAGGATAGCGAGGACATGGGATGAGCAGCGCTCGCCCGCCCGTCAACGGCAAACACACGCAGCGTTGATTGAGGACACACACGTCGTCCTCGCACGGACTCACACGTGGCCACCTGATGCCTCCCCCTCCGCGTCCTCCATTAACCCATTTTATTTGTCCTCACGAAATGGAGGCTTTGATTGCCAACGTCATTCACCGAGGAATATATGATTATAGGATTGGTTGTGTCAGTCTTTTTCAGAGGTGCGATTTGAGTTTTTTTTGAGGGGGTGAGCATGTGATATTTGTTGGGGCAATGTTCATATTGATTTACCTTAGTCGTACAGAAATCATTTACCCCAACTTCAAAATTTGTTGTGATTGACGCGGAGAGAAATGCAAATAAGCATAATCACGACGAAGGAAACATTTTCTGTAATTTCCTACCTTACATCTCTAAAAAATAAATCAAAAATTAATGATTAGCGTTTAAGTTTCCAAACATAATTCGTATATATTTTTTCATTGTTACTAAGTATGAGAAACGTAGGAATCACTTCCACGTTCTAAAATCAACGTATTACTATTTGCGATGTGATATGTGGTGGGTGTAACACTACAAGCCAGACAATCTTCCTTGCTTCATTTTTATCATCTTTTATGAGTCGTAAAAGAAAAGATCGTTCAACCCTTTAGATAGTGGTAACGTACTGAAAATCTTCGAAAGGTTATGGATTGTGAGATAAACGTCCATGTATAAGATTTGTCAGTGGACGTTTTTGGGATATCGAAGTAAGAGAGTTTTGCTATTTCTGCCATGAGGGAATGTTTTTGATATCTACTTCAAAATGTGTATATTAAGATTGCTTTCTATTTAGTAATTTTTCAGCTTTGTTAATGAGGAGTTCATGTATCTGTAAATTTCAGAAAACAAGGAGAGTTATGTCAAAACAATTTTTTTATATTTGTGGGCAATGTTCCCACAAAACGAACGAATTTTATTATGTCCCATTTCAAATTGTTTTCGTAAGATTTACGAAGATATGGAAAGTACTAAGTTTTTAACGTGCTTCTTTGAATTTAATAGTCTCATAATTCTCGAAGTGATCGTTCTACAACAAAAAAACATTGTGTTTACTACAAAAAACTAACTATTCATAAAATACCACGGATAGAAGTAAAACCATGCAATAAAACGGACCATGTATTCATTGATTTTAGGGTGTTAAAATTTATTTTAAAACACATCATTCTCTGGAAACGCGTATAGTAACTCAAATGCCCGATAGCACGATAGTTTTTTACCATTAAATTAATAGAAAATGTAAGTAAAGGCCAATTGAATTTTTAATACTCTTACTGTAAAACAGCTCTCACATGAGCGCCAAAGTTTTGCCATTCAGAGGTAATATTTGCTGATAATATTAAAAAGTATACGTTCCAATTTTTTTAGATTGGAAACTTTTTTAATCACAGATATTTTAGTTTAGATTATAGATTTCATGTGATCAATTAAAATCCATTAATATTTACTGGTAGATTCTTGAAATTTATTTCTCCGCGTCCCATGTGATTTAGAGATAGTACTGCTGTACTGTTTCTCTTTTCATAGCCACAAAGATCTGACAAGAAACATCGAACTTTTAACCTATTCAGTAAATTTAAAAATTAATAATTAAATACTGCGGAATTAATTTCCTAGAATAGTAACTGCAATTAAATCTAAATATATCATAATTAGTTCAATGTAATTAACAAATTCTCCATGTAAAATTGCTAACATCCCTTCCTTCATCGAAAAATTTTGATAATAATGAATCATAAAAAGAAAAATGGTAAATTAATTTATTGTCCTCCACGTGGTCATATCTAGTTAGTAACTGCTTTATCGACAGTATATTTATTTGTTTTTATTTTATATCAACTTTCGAACTGAGGTTGCATGGGATGAAAACAATGTCTATTATTTTCGAAATAATTCCTTTAAAAATAATTGAAATACGTTTTAAAGGTGAAAATTTTAGTCAGTTACTCTGACCTTACAAATCCTACACGCTTCATTTAATGGTATTATCTATACTTATATATAATGCGTGAAGCGAAAGAGTATCTATCTGTTTGCTACCTGATCACAACCAAACCACAGACCTGATCGTGATTAAATTTGGCAAGGAGATAGTTTAGATAGATAGATAGATAGATAGATAGATATTGGCTTACTCTGCTTAAATGGTTCGAGATAGGAGACAACTATGAACGGCATGTTGATTGCCTTGAAGTTCTACAAAAAAAATCCTCGACAACTTAGATCTGTCTACAAAAATTAACCTAAATTATCGATAAAACGTTATTAAATATAGAAGTGTTAAAATACTTTAATTTAAGGGAGTAATTTACGAAGGAAAAAAAATCAATCAACAATAAAATGTAATGGGTTATTTGTTTCGTGCGTTTAACAAAGAAAAAATCGTCTTTAATGCCCTAAATTTCCACGTCTTGAAAGCGGAAATTCGTCTTTTATTATCATGAATTTGAAAAATTGGGACGCTGTACATGTTTTTAAAAAGTAAACAGTACAAGTATTTTTATCTTACAATATAGACATCTCTCTATATGGAAAATATCGATTTTATTTTTTCCTGAGTAAAATACGATTAGTCGAAGAAAAATCCCTTGCAACGCCGGGGAATCAGCTAGTTTATACATAAATCCTCAACAAATATTCATAGTTGCTCCTTTGTTATTTTCGAACGAAATCATATCGTAGCAACAGTGCGTCGGGAGTGGATCGCGTGTGTAGCATGTATTTATTATCAGCGTAAATTATTTTTCTTCTTCTTCATCAGCGTGAATGTAAATCTTCGCTGGATTTCCTATAAACAAGATGGTTTGTGATACAGTTTTGTTCAATGTAAGTGCTCTCATATTTATCTCTAGATTTTACATCATTTTGATTTAGGTATACATACATTTGTTCATCATACCAGTATTGATCCTAAACGCTTGGGTCTTAAAGGTAGTTCAAGAGACATACACGCAGAGAAACGAAATGTATAAGTGTTTTCATTTGTAGATAAATTCTAGCGACATCTATTCTCACGTAGAAACGTATTTTATTTTTGGGTCCCTTCTCTGGAATTGTAGCCTTGGAATGAATTTGTTTTACCCTATTATTCAGGAATGGTCGATAAATTTATTGTATTTTCTTGTTCATGTGTCTGGTTAATCTTTCGGATATCAGTGTATGTATTGTTATTGTAGTGAACCGCGTTGTTATCGCGATGTTTGAGTTAATACATAACATCGACCTGATGCACTAAGAAGCAAACACGCCTGCGATATAGTTCGTTTTCTTGCCGCCAGCTGAGAGAGTGCGTCACGGGCATATTGCTGGCAGTGTGAGTCTAGAAAGAGTGGGGCCAATCCTACTACCGAAAGCCGCCATGTTTCCGTGAAAGTGGCATGTAATTCAAATATGCTAATGAAAACTGTTTTAAAGAAAATAAAATGAAATAGTTTTCATTTAGATCATTTCCTCATTATTTATAGACTCAATACAGAAATGATATACAAGAACACAGAATGATTAAGATGTATCATAACTCATTCACGTAAGTAGAATCAAGTATTTCGGTCTGACTCTTCGATTACGAATTGTTGAATCCAAATGGATAAACCAGTTGTATCTTTGTGACAGAAAGACATTTTTGCATGTCGACTCGAATTGGAATGTCCTTTTGCTGTAAAATAGTCGGGCATTTCTTTTGACTCGCTTCTTACTGAGTATCACACCTCTTCGAATAATTTTCACTATCCGTTATAAATATATATCATCTACAAGTGGTGTTTTCTTTACGGCCGCATACCGTCAAAAGATGGATGTGGTTTTAAGAGTTTTACGTGTGTTTCTTGCAAGCACCGAGGAAGCAAATTGAAAAAAGTTAAGCAGTTAAATATAGTTTGATTAGAAAAACACGCAAAAATATTTTGAAAGAAATGTGTTGTAATATATTTATAAATATACATAGATTCAATTGCAATATCTCTTGAAATTTCAAAATTCTTTCCTTCTGACGGAAAAAGGGCGCAGCCAATCAGAAATCTGGATACACATCGGTCGCACTCAGATTGATTACTGCCACATGATTCGGGGATTATTTCTATTGGAGACCCAAGCGAATAGTCTGATTCACTTGGTTGAGAGTTAAGGCAAGATTTACAATAAGTAAAATTATTTTGGAATAAATAAAATAATTTGATTTACGTGTAAACAAAAGATAAAAAATCACAAGTAATAGTGTTCTAATTTATTGAACAGTGTCGAATATTGTGGTAGTAATAAATTGAGGGAATTGTCCTTATCTCCCCGTGATACTTATCCATAAATTCCAAAATAGTCGGACGGTTATGTTGGTGCATAGTTCAACTATTGTCTCTAGCGTTACCCCAAGCAGAATGGTATATCACGTCCATTAATTTATCTAATGCTGTGTTTTCATTAATATGATATTTGCGTGTTGGACAGGCACAATAGAGATTTTGTTTTTTAAATTACTAGCTAAACAATATTAAATTAATTACCACTAACCTCTTTCCGAAAAATATGTTTTTTATTTTTTTCTGAAAAACCGTTCAATATTCAATTTAATATAGCAATTCTGTCGTACGTATTTGTTAAGTTTCAATACTCTTAAATTTGATATAGTATTACTCAACATTGACAGTTAAATATTATAATCCAAAATTCGACAATGTAATATTCAATCTAGTACCTAACATTTCGAAAACCAATTTCCAATTTCGGACACTGTTTTTAGTTGCAGATTACTCAGATTTTAAAGGTATCTTGCGATGGAAATATCAATTTCTTTTCTACCTCAAAACGATTTTTTTATGTTTTTACCTTAATTTAACATAAAATGTATTTTATTACTGAAAATAGCACCTTCAGAATTACAAAAGAGGACCGTAATTTTCTACGCGTGCAGATTGTTATTTACAAACTTGAATGTGATATTCAAAATAATGTTAAATTTTATGTTCTATATAATATGAGTCACTTTGTAAGGTTCATTCGTTTTTTGTTTTGTTTTTTGTTTTTCACTTTCAGTGCCCATGGTTCATTATTTTAATGATCATATATTGTTTCTACTCTCTCCAATAAACCGATCCTCCACAATAATATCGTTGACTCATTGTCACCACTCGGGAATTAACCAATATTAATTGTAGTAGTTACAGATCAATAATTTTTTAGTATTTAGTTTTCGAATTTAAATTATTCATACCTGAATTTCGTGCGGTAACTGCAACCTCTGCCACTTTTGGTGCACTCAGCAGGTTCAGTGGATTTGCTCACCGAAGCTCCTCAACAGAATATGCACTCCGCAATTAATATTTCATAAATTTATATAGTCATAGAATGAATGGAATTTCATGGATGCTGTTAATGTTGTTTTGCATTAAATATTACTATCACATGATTAAATTCAATGTGTCAATAAAACAGGACGGTATTTGAATGAAATTCGTAATATTATGTTTCACTTGTGATAAGAATTTATGCTTCAGACGTAAAATATGAGAAGTTTATAGAAGGGAAGAAAGACTGTAAACATAGAAACGAGTCTATACCCTAAGTTTGAACGAGTAAAATTAAGATAAAAAATTCGTAGGAGATAAATATACAAATAAATAATTAAGTACTTAAGTTGTCTTATACTATGTTTTAGTTGGCAGAATCTGTTTGATTAGGTTTCAAATATTATTCTGCGGTTCCTCAATTCCACTGTTCTCTCAGGCTTCGTGTACCTGCAGATATGCGAGACATAAGCATTTTTTTTTCGCTGTAACGAAGAAAACTACATGAACAAATCTTCATCATCCAATAAATTATCTTATTCCTCCCCATGACAAATTTTCACATTAACATAATACTCAGATATACATTATATTAACATAGCGTATTTTGTAATTTGTGGAGAGAAAGAGCTCTGCCCGCTCGAACGAGGGGTGGAGGGATGGGGGAGCTAATCTGGAGTAGTGCCTTCAGTGCCTCCAGACGTGAAACCTGGACGCGTCACTGACGTGAAAGTGATTGAAAGAGACAAAGTGGAGTTAGTGACAAAGCGAGATTACCTCCGAAACAAAGGGTTTGAATTGGAGGAAAGATCTGCTTTCGACACTGAAGAATGTAAAACTTAGTCAAAGGGATTGAGAGAGTTGACACCAAAAACTTTTCTTTCTTATTAAAAATAATAAAAGTCATTTTAGTTCAGTGATAAATTCTCTATTCTGTTTCACGAAAAAAAACACGAAAAACTCGGAACTACAACACAAATTTAGTTAATAAATGATCGTGGGAAGCAGCGCTTACATGTGTTGTAATTTTTTGTAATTAAACAGTTGATTATGATAAATTACGGTATCGAAACGTGTCCAATATTTTAATTGTGCTTTTAAAATTTGTTCGTTAAATTTACATATTGGGAAGAAAAGTTTCTGCTTAATTTGGTCAATAAAATATATGAGTCATACTTGCAGACTTGCATAATCTTAAAAAATTTAATTAAATGTTGTTTACAACTACAACTTTAAGTGTAGTAAATGTCATAAGAGTCCTTAAATAAAATGCATATGTCAGTTAGTGTTGACCCCCATTATTTCAAAACTTATTGAATCTTTTGCATTAAGCTACAACGGTGAATGGTTCGGAGAAACATTTAATTTTGAGTTGATTGAAAACATTAGATCTCAGTCTCCAGCCAAAAATTGTATCCAAGTGAATTTAAGTCAACGTAATTTCGTATCGCTTCATTTTATGAACCATTAAATTGAAATCATGATACATTAAAACTGATAAGACATAATTTTGTCGTTCACTTTCTCACAATAATTATAATGGTTCTACTACAACGATTCGGCAATTAAAATTAAAGTTAAATAAATTGTTTATTGTAGGTCAGCAACCAAACTGAAGTTCGTTTGGTTCTCTCTACATAGATGTAGATATAGATCTCATAAGATGCAGTGTATTCTCATTTATGCATCTCGCATTAGAAGTAGGAAATCTTAGTAGAACTCCAGTGAGAAACATAAATTTTTGAGCAGCTGAATGTGAAATAGGACTCTCCAAAATCCAAGAATGCGTATTTGAGAGGAAGTGGGGATGAATGGTACGAGAGAGAAATTATGAGTAAAAACGAGTGGATTGTTGCAGCAACCGGGTGATTACTGCGTGGTGCCTGCCCCACCATGCGGTCGTCCACCATTGAGGGGAGGGGAGCCTGAGTATGTTGTGCCCCGTCTCACCGCATGGCAACCAATCAAAGGCTTCGAAAATGTGGGAGTACTGCCCCTGTAAGTAGATAGCAGCAAATCTCTTTTGAATCATTATATATATATATAT
>NNCF01128889.1:539437-570640 GCA_002313205.1 Laupala kohalensis | reverse complement strand
CCCACCCCACCCTAGATCCGCCAGTATTGTGATCAGAAAATAATTATGAAATTTCTGTAAAACAGGATTTGACGAGTTTCAACCAGTCGGCGGTAGAGTGGGATTCCGGGATATTGCTTATACGGGTCATGTTGCAATTAAAATAAATAAATTAAGACTTACGGCCTGTTCATGGACGTCATACGGAAAACGATATTTATTGTTGTATTCCTTATCCGTGAGAGAGAGAAGGATGATGAGAGGCGTTAGTCTATATTGCATGCTGAGCGAATATCTTTCTGGGAAGAGCAGGCACCCTACCACATCATGCAATCATCCGGAGATGGAAATCTCACAAAGAAATGTTTTTCAATGTCCAATTCAATTCACATCGAGCTCCTTTTCGAAAGAATTTATGAATTTATTAAAATGCGGAGAGGTGTACGCAATCTATAATCTTTCGTTGAGTATACGAGTAATTCATTCCTTTCCCGACGTGTCAACTGCACGCATTTTCTCGACACTATTCCCTCAAATTCTCGTTCCCAAAAAGTATTTTTTGTGGGGCTTTAGGGCTCGTCGACGGCAAGGTCATTAGAGCCCTAAAAAGTATAGAATTTTTTTTTTGTTGCTATTTTCGAGTTAGTCCACCACACTTGGAGACTTGAAATTTTGGCAGCATTTAGCACGTATGGAGTTAGTGACCAGAAAATCAGCTCAGCACCTCAGTAATTTCGACAAAATATCCATTTTTGGTCTTTTTTGATATTATTTGGTATATTTCTGGACTTTTATCGCGGCCGTACACTATAAAAACCACTAAAGATATTTTTGGTTAGATTGAGTGTTTTATCATCTAAGCAACTTGTGTGATCTGTTAATTTTGGTTTAAATTAAGGGGGGAAATAATAAAAAGCCAAAATCACCATTCTTTAGTACAGCAATCAACACGAAACGCAAGGAAAGATAAAAACGTGATTAATAATGATATTTGATCAGTAAATATGTATACAGAAAGGGACAATGTCATTTGGCTGGGACACACACTTGGATGCCCTTAGACACCCTGACTCATACCTCTGTGCGATTTGATTACGGTGACAAACTTTAAGGTTAAAATGAGTCCTATATAACATCACAGTTAACGCTTCGCCTTCCCCAAGTTTGTGTTACGTCACTTATGGACTCATTTTAGAAATGCTTAAATGTAAGGGGGTATGTGTAATTTATCGAAACAAAAGCAATAACGAAGTTTCATAAGTTATAATAATTATTAGGATTATGGTATCTTGGGTGGAACAAGAGGAGAAGCACGGAGCTGAAAGGGACGAAGGCAGACGATGACCTTGAGCTGCTGAAGAGGAAACTGGGTCAGCAAACATTTCGAGCGAGCGAGCGAGCGAGCGAGCTACCCTCTTCTGGCGATGACATCGCAGCGAGCGGTCAAAGAAGCAACTGCTGCCAAGGACAGAAGGGAGGTGGTAAGACAACTCAAAGTATAATAGTGACTAATGTTTCCTCTTGTTTTTCATCTCGTTATCTCATAGTATTTAAGACTCATCGCGAAGTGAGATAAACATTGTTTCGTTTCAAGAGACAATTCATTTGCTGGAACAGACGCACGGCTACAACAACGTAACGTCAATCAGAAACGGGTCATTTCGTTCACTGTTTATCAAATGAAGAAAAGAAAAAGAATGAATCGTACAGGAGTGCAATGGTTTTCCCCAACCTTTTATCATCTTCCCTGTCGAGCCACAATTCAAACATGACGCACCCTTCAGTAGACTTAACAATAAATTAAAATGTATTGTAACCTTCATAAGCTAAAATTACGTAACGCAAGGTATTTCATAAACGAAATGGAGAGAGTGTTATTGTTCCTTCGCTGCCTTAAACTGCTGTCTCTGAGAAGATTTACTCGGAAATCAATAATTGAAGAGCACGTAAGAGAAAGCACGAGTTATAAGCGTAGAGAAGAAGGTGGAAGGTGGCTGCGAGTGTGTGCGCTGGGGGTGGGGTGGGGAGAGAGAATAGGGGGAAGAGGAGGGTAGAGAGAGAAAGAGAGGGAGAGAGAACAAAAATCGATGCTCAAAGCGCTCACACGCATCCAGCGCATTCACGCACGCGTTGGCGTCGCTGTGACGCGCCCCATTCCCCTCCCAGTCAGCACTTACTCCACCGTCCACTGACACGCTGCTGTTGTCCCTCAGGCGGATACTACCAGCAACCAGCTACACTTTACTCTTCCTCTTACACTTACTCTCTACAAATGAAGAATCTTTCGTTGGAAACTATAAAAAATATCACCAGTGGCGGATCAAAACGAGGGCACAGGGCATGCATGCCCCCCCCCCTCACTCGTAATGAGACAGAAATAGTACTAATATAAGTAAGTTTTTTTTTATTTGGAAAAAAAATCTGTATGTTCATTGAAAGCAACAAGACTTTAGAAGATGAGTTCTTAGAACAAACTACACTCGCACTTTAGCGAGATTCCGACCCCCATAGAAAATTTACTACAGAAGGAACGTCCAAAGTATTGTAAAAATTTCGCTCAAAACACGAATTGTTTTTTGTTTTTTTAATTTTTTCCGGATTATTTATGAAAAAATGCAACTTATGTTAATGATTAACTCGCAGCTTTAAAAAGATAACTAGGAAAGAAATTCCCGTGATTGGACCCGCATTCTCTGCTACTACTCTTCATNCCCTACCAAACAAAATCAAATTCTGGATCCGCCCCTGCATTTTGCAACGTCCGACACAATGACTGCAAGAAACATGATTGCTTTTTGTACAGGAGAAGGAAATGGATAATAACCTTCAAGAATTAGAACATAGGAAAAAGCCAATCGCTTAGTGAATTCAAACAAATAATTCTCCATTACAATATAAGTAAAAGAAATAAAGGATTACGGATACTATTAAACAGAACACAGAAACGCTAGAGACCCACCAACGTTAATGAAAAATAATTTTGGCAGATCTCACTACTTGAGAAAGAATATTTGTAGCGTAATGCAGAAAGCCGCGCAAGCAAGTCAGGGGAAGTATCTTCGTGCGTGCTACTTCTGCCCGAGAAGTTGAGGAGCCAAAGTCAGTATTGAGAGATTGCAGACTCGACTCGTGTCAACAGAATCTTAAAGAGTTCAGGTCTGCATGTTGACACCTACGTCAACCGGAAGTAATTCACATGCCAACTGTGACGAACGGAGGGCTTGGCATCAAACCTTTGGCCGAATGAACAGTGCCTGAAGTTAGCAGTATAGAGCAACCTTTGTGTGTGTGCCGAGGCACGCCGTCTGGAATGTGTGGATACGACAAGAGTGCGCTTTCGCTTCATTGGCTACTTCTCCTAACTTTTCTTTTCTGCGAGGACTTTTTAACTGAATAGTAGAGAATGTTTCCCGTGTTTATTGCTCGGATGTTGCTTACGTTTTGCTCTCGTTTTACGTGAGTGTCCTACGACAGCGGCTTCTCGGACAAGTCACTGAAACAATTTAGGACTGAATCGCGGAAACGTGAACTGCGTTACGGTACTTAAGGGAAAGATAAATACAAGCCAACGGACTCCCCGATGCACTCGGCATGAGTCGAAGCAAAACAGCGCTACCAACCTGCAAGAGAGAAAACAAACGAAATCAGTGTAACATTAACTGAATTTATTGATGAGTGACTGGCGCAATGGCAAAAGCAGATGACGCGATGGGACGGGGAGGAACCGCAGTAAACGAGATAATCCAACTGAAAAGAAGGAGTTTTCTCCCATTCACACAATCATTTCACATCGAGACGAATTTAGACATGTTACGCGAAGGACCGAATAATTCATTCCCAGAGACGTTGAGCTCAGAGGGAAGTGACAACTCTCAGCGCTCCTCTCACTTCTGTTTTATCAGGACCCCGCCACTTCTCTTTCGCGCAAACGTGTTACTTTCGATCGGAAAAGTTCGGAGAAATTGAAGACAACTGCTGCGTCTAATTTTTTTTTTTTATAAAGTTAGTCGAACCTGCAGTGAACGGAAAAGATTCCATACAAAAAATTAATAAATAACACCTTTTTTGATACACTTAAATGCTGTTCCCATTTATTAATTTAGTAAGCATCACAATAGGAGAAAAAATAAGTTTATACAATACAAAAATCGTAATTTTGAAAGTGTAGAAATTCTAGCGCGACAGTGAACACAAGGGCCAAATGAGTGAGATCACTTGGGAAGAATTTAGTCGAAAAGGAGAAAGAACTACCACCATTTCACTCGGAAATGAGTATCTCTTTTTTTCATCTCAATATACACCCATTTTGAGAATGTCATGAAAATCGTTGAAATGTACTATTGTCGTTTATATCCCGTTGTCATTTGATGATGTTGAGCTCATATATGTAGGTATAAGAACTACAATTTCCCATCTACTATTTTTCTTCGATAATTCTTTTTAATATTAAATACGTCAATTCTATTGTACTGTACACATTTGCTACACTACTTTCGAAAAAAACTGAATCAATGTGAAAACTATTTTCACGAGTGTTCTCATCGATAGAAGTTTATTTCGACTGTTGTATTCGTGTGCACAGTACGGTTCATCTCCGGTTATCCTTCGGGTATAGATTCCCTAAATTCTCGTCTCCTTAATTTTAAAGTCACGATTTATAAACAACGTTTTCCGAAGAATCCAGAGTTCGATAATCATACTAAATACTTCTGAAAAAGTGTTCGTTTTATTAATACAAATTTGTTGGCATCTGATGATATTATAACTATTTTTATCGTTAAGTTCAAAATGCACTGCCACGTTAACTCCTCTTCTGCGATGGAATACGTCCCTCGCTCGTTCGCTTCCGGAGAGTCAAATCGTTCATCGTCCCCCACGTGCTCTCACGCAATTCCTAACTTTTGCTCTTTGGACAATAGTTTTATTATTTTTAACGTACGATGTGAGTACGTGCAAAGGAATATTACCGTGTATTCTGCCTGGTGAATATACACGAACAATTATTGCAGGTACAAGAGACGAAGGAACGCGGCAGTGTTAAACCGTTTTAGAGAGCCAATTGAAATGAACCACCGGATCCCATGGCGATCCGATTAGGGAGGGTGTTGCCGAAATTGGATGAGCGCAACAACGAACGCGTGCGACGGCCATAGGGAACACCGGTGTGCGCGAGCTGTGCGGGGCAGAGGGGAGGGGGTTCCCTCGCTCAACCGCTACGCAAGTCAGAGCACACGGCGCGTGGCATCCGCTGACAGCGATCGACGATACGAGCACAGCCTCTCTCTCTCCAATCGACGCCACGCACCCGACGCCTTCAATCACGCGTCAACTAATTAGCAAAAATTCTCGGCTCAAATTGTCTGACAAGGATTATTGTAGAGAGGTAATAATCAATAATTATTAACATACAGAAACTGAAGATGTTTCAAGTTTTCTCGCAGCGTTGGATACGAAAATGTACGTTATTTCAATATTCTCTTCTTAATTTTTTCATTAAGTATCTTCGTGTCTATTTTACGATATAGTAAGCACGATAGACAATCGGAGAGCCCACTCCCACCACATTCCGAAACTGGAAAGTCCAATGGAGTTTCATAACAGTCCGTGCTACTTGCTATCTGAAGTTCATGGGAACGTCTATGAAATTCTACGCAAAAGGGGTTTAAAAATTTAACCTCAAGGACAACCTAGGATTCAGGACAAGACACTAACAAGCCTTGTCTCACAGAGCAAACGCTCGGAGGGTGCAATGGCCTTCCAGGGTCCCAGGTTAAAGGCATCGTAGGGTATTTTTGTTTGACATTTTTGTGAGAAAATTGCCAGGAGTTAACTTTCGGGTACGATTTTGAAACCCATCCACATCGAGTCGGATTTCTCTCGAAAAAATAAAAGCAACTCCAGATAATCTGCACGACCTTCGTTTTGAAAACGCGCGGCCTTGAGAAATGTAGCTTAGTGCTACGAAGCTTCTCTACTTCACCATCAACTTGGCCCAAGGAGAGGTGTTAGTAATAGTTAGTAATTGTAAGAGTCAGTGATACTACGCGTAGGAGGAGGTGGACAGAAGAAGGAAGGTTCGCATTTCAATATGAATTGTGACACTGAACAGAAAAGCTATAAAAACATTTCTGTCCCCATCGGGAATCGAATCCCGAGCGACTCAGTGGGAAGCAAGCACGCTAGCCCTGAGCTACCGGAGGGACGAAGAGTAACGTAAGAGTGAAAAGAGCACGGAATGGAAGATGATAATGCGAAGGAGGAAATGAGTTGACGAGTAGAGAGAGATAAGGAATATCGAAGGAAAACCCGAGGCGCGAGGCGCGAAGGCGTTGGCGTCGTGTGACAAGGCGCTATCTCCACATTTATCTTCCACGTCGAATGTTTGTGGGCGAGCAACGCCAACTATTGCGACAGGAAGTGTTCACTTTAAACTTGCAAACAAACGGAGTACTCGATCCACGTTTTAGTTTATAACTTACATTGAATTAACCCACCTCAGGACCGAGACTTTTGTGAGAAGTTGCCCGCAGTGGGGGTCGAGGCATGGAACTGGAAATAATAATAATAAGGTCATTTAATGTAGCAGTGAAATTTAAATCGAAGCGCAATGCCTGAACCGTGAAGGCAAAAGCAGATGACAAGACAATAAACGCACTTGTACGCGAATGAATCGCACAGGAGAACCAACAAGTTTTCTTATGCAGCTGGATGTATCCAAGAATTTAGTTCACTGATCGAAACAAATATTTTTCAAATATGATTTCGAATGTTAGAAGAACATACAAGATATAGTAAACTGCAAATTACTCAGTTGTACATGCAACTAAAAGGAAAACAGTATTAGCACAACATGAAATGACTTGCAACATACCCAAAACGTTGCAAGGCATACACTGACTCAATTTCTTAAAATTTTATTAAACTTATTTGAACTCATTACGGCTTCATGTACAATTTGTAATAAGATTTGTAATACAAGAAAAAAACTATTCGTACAATAAAACAGTAACTACCCTTTCTGGTATTTTCCAAATTGAGCTGTATCAAAAAGGAACCAACCCCATGTGTCGTCGTTTCAACCTGTTGATAGATTGCGTGGCAGTACAAGTCCCCAACTAACATGTAAGGGAGGCGGGTGGCGGAGACGAAAAAAATATTTTATTTGACTCGATGGAAAATATATTCTACTTATCAAATTTTACGACATTTGTAGAATAGTCTGAAGTAGAGCATGCTGCATCCCTTGAAATAAAATTGTCGGATCTAATGGAATCAAATACTTTGGAAACATTGGATCGACGTAAAATGAGAAACCATTCATCCCCCACAGCATCGCCATTTTCAGAGCAACAGCCGCTGTTTCATCCCTTCTGTTTCGTCAGGGTGATTCTTGACGAAAAAATTACGGTTGGTGTAACTCAACTAAACATTTTCTTTCGTTATCTCGGTGTATAACGCACAACGCGTTGGCCTTATATTTCTCTTTTTTTTGTGTGTGTGTGGGGCTTTAGGGCTCGCCAACATCGGTCATTAGAGCTCATGCAAGTAGGGAAAAATGCAGTTTCGCACCGTAGAGAAGAGCCGTAGTGTGTCTTCTCCGTGTGTGGGACTCGCCGAATATCTCGACCATACGCACTAAAAAAACCCTCCTGAAATCAACAAATATCTAAATACAAAGATGAAAGAAAAGAAAACAGAATACCAATACATTATATCACAAAAAAGAAAAATATTTCTAAAAATTATATTTTCTAATTACACAAACGAAGGATGAAAAGAAAGAAGACAGTAAAGATGAAAAGGGAATGCAAATTTTAAACCCTCCCGAGAACTTGTGGGAGGAGCCCCGATCTCCTCATAAAATTCAATAGTTTATTAACATTAACCGTTTCATTTCCGAGAATTGTTGGTAAATCTGCAGCCAGACCAATTTGTCTCCGTATAAACGAGTATCTTCTGCAATCAGTCAGTAGGCCTTCTATCCACACAAGAGTATTTCAGTAGGTATTTAATAAGTCATGTTCGAGAACTTTGTTTCGGCCACGTAAGAAAGTGCTTACGACGAAAAGAAAGCGTTGTTTTAACACAGTTTTTTTCAATTCACCTTTTTGCTAACACCACCGACTATTTTCCTTATAATCTTACACATATTTCTTACAAAATCGTGCCCATTACTTGACAAGATTTTTACTTCGTTCCAATTTAGGTCGGAGTTCCAGGTTAAGATTCTCAGTAATTTCTATTCGAGTATATATTATGCATATCTCTATTATGGTGAACCGCAACGGAAGAGCATTCGTTAAGAAATAAGAAAGTTGGATAGTCACGGATAAAACACAAAGTTTAATTAAAAATTGTCATTTGATAATTTGTTCATAATGTGAAGTCGTGTTCGCCGACTTTCAGATAACGCGCTGTCATTAATTTCAGAACCAAACAAAATTTGATTCAATAGAATCAATTACATTTAATGAACTATGAAGCAGTGAAATCAACTCTTTGATAAATCTGCTTATAAGGACATGAATAGCATTAATATCATTTAAAAAATTGTCGCTTAAATAAACATGACATTAATTACGGGAACATGTCCGTGAAATGAACCTAACACGAGTTAAGAGAAATAAAATATCGACAGCGATTTAAGAAAAAAATACTCGCATTTGCTCGAGAAGAATACAAAGGCTCCTCAACAAGCGCACGAACAAATTGAGGCGCTGCGCTCCACTCTGCACGGAATACAACTTAATGTTATAAAAAATAATAAATTTAAATAAAAACCCAAACTTTATTATACATATAATTTCTGATGCGCAATCTTTATTAATGCAATATGTTAGGTATCATTTGTATCAGCAAACGACGACTGCAACATGGGCTTTTAATCACAAATACGTAAAGGTCGTAAGTATTGGATTATTTATTTCATTTCATTTTACATAAAATGAACTTGACTCGTAGTAGTTTAAAAAAACTGAATATTCAGTTGTTTCCAAGAATTTGTTTTCCCTATAAGAAAAATTTGATTTGGATTTTAGGCGAAGTGGTTGTATTTAAACAGGAAACATCAAGCACACACTACTGCTTTTTTTTTTTTTACAGAAATCGGTAATAATATTACGACCGCTATTAAACGTTATCTAACAAAATGCTTTTTACACACATGTAATAACCTTACATAATAACACAGGGAATGAGGAATGTAATATCAATACTAAAAGGAATTGACAGATAAAGGCTAATTGGATAGAAGGCTCCTCTTTATTAAAAGGATCAAGATATGAAACGAAGCCAACTGCACCCGACTCACGTCACGTGGAGTGGAGGCTTCTCGATTCGACCTTCGACCAAACGACAAGAGCTTCCTTCTTCCTTCTCTACGTCCCACCTGGGGGTTCCCCTACACTGAAAATTCCTATTTCCCTATTCGCTTGTCACGCAACTTCACACAATACTTACGTCACACGAATTAAAGTATTATCGCAAAAATATTACTAGTAGTTACAAAAGCGAATATTTGCGGTAAAATAATCAAGTTAGTATTTTTAAAAAAATACAAGCTCTGTAGCAACATTAAGCCAATTAGACAGACAATGAATAAATAAATGTCAAGAGAGCAGTTACAAACAGCGTATGACCACGTTGAGGACAAAAACTTCTTCACGATAATCTAACAATCAGCACGTAGTTCCCATTTATGTTGTTTCTTTTTTCTCCCTTTGGGTTACATGTTCTCTGAGTGAAGTTACTTGGCTTTGAGTATAGAATGGTTGTTTAACACGCTAGTCAAATGATCTACCATTCACCATTTCCAGAAAATATAGATGAGTTATTATGTAATATTAGTTTAGATATTTTTATTATTATTTACAAATATGAACTCAAGTTTCCGTATTAAACATAAACTTGAAGACGCTGAATTTACTGCGACCAAGTTGGTAGCTCTGGATATTAATCGTTCAACTGTTCGATATCGACGAAGAATAATCAAAAGAGATTGAAATAAAAGAAGATCAATTTTCCGCGCTTTCGATTCATACCCGAGACGAAACCGCTTTTCACATTGCAAAGAAAAAAAAACCCTTTTTGCGAACTGGTATTGAAATATTTCAAGTGATCAACTTTATTAGTTTTTCTCTTTAAACTCTGTAATCTCAGAAGAAGAAAATTAATGATAACGCCTGGATCCATGAAGGTGATTCTTTAGCGATATTAATAGTTTTAACATTTAGATCTAAACACGAGATATTATTATTATTATCATTATTATTATTATCATTATTATTATTATTGAAGATTGGAACGACAAAGCCAAAAAATTTTAATAGAGAATTCATAATATTTTTTTTGTTTCATAAAACAGCCCAAAACAGGCGTCGAAGCAACCTTTCTGATTTAAACCACAACCCAACACCATCGCAACCAAATTTGTTTTGTTTCGAAGAAAACAGTTAATAAAAAACTATTCCAGTCAGTTGAAATATCTAATCAAGGTAACTTTAAGAAAACGTTTCTCTGGAACTTTATAAATAAATAAATAAATTTATTGTCAAAAAACAGTACAAACTGCGTATGACCACGTGGAGGGAAAAAAAACTAATTTACTCTCCGGAAGCAAGTAAGGGACCATCCCATCAATTCCGATCAAGGGCCCTAAGGCAGAGGCGGATTCAAAAAATTCAGCAAAAATTCCTAGATAAGATAAAAAGTTAGCTGCGAGTTATAATACTAATAGAATGTCAATATGTTTGTAATTTTAAGCAAAAAATTACATGTAAGTTATTATCGAACTATAGATTATTCTGAGTATAGTGCTTAAAAATCAAAAGAATTGAAATAACACTAAATTCACGATTTATTGTTACAATAAACACGCCCCTAGAGAAAAGCCTAGAGAACCTGTATGATGAATCCGCCTCTACCAGAAGGAAAACCGGAGAAAAACCCGGGCCAGGATGGGATTCAAACACATTCTTTTTCAACTAAAAACAATGAGGCATCGATAGCAAATTACATAAATCACGACGTGTAGCGAAGCGGTACATTACTAGTCAAATGAAATAACGTAGCAAAACTAAATTTACATTTGAGAAAATGAACAAATACGATAATGGAATAGTTACAACGAACCACATACAACTACCGCTTCCCTAAAGCAAAAGAAAAGAGTGTTGAAAGCAGGGCTTCAGCATTTGATCGTCGATTAATGTGAGGCTTCTCTGATGCGCTCCCTGTCAACACCCAGACGTAGAACTGTTTTCTTTGTTTTTATTCCAATTGTCATAAAACAATATCAACGATGATCGAGAGAAAAAAAAACATAATTTAATTTATATCTATCAATTAATAGTTTAGTAGAAACAACATTCAGGAATTCTCTGGACTCGTTAGAAATTCGCATGGAAGCGGGCGGGCGCAACGGTTACGTGATTTATGCTCTGATCTCACCTCAAAGGAAAAAGAGAAATATATTTCTCAAACGTCCGGTGACCTTCAGATAAAAGTGATGCAAAAATACAACGGACAATGTACTACAAATCAAGGTAAACGTCCATCATTTTCGTGATATAAAAATTGCTCTGTTTGAAAATAAGTGTTTTCTCCATAAGAAGCAACGTGTAACGTCACGCAGGGTGGATTTTATCATTGATCTTTATATTTATTGTTTTGTTGCCCTCTGACTTCGATGTCACTTCGAACGGTCCGTTGTACGGAGGAACGAGGGTCTTCCTGAATGGAGAGCTGCGTAGAAATACATGTGTAGCTTTTTCCAATTCTTTATGTACGAACGGTTCTCGAGTTTGAAGTTTAGGGACAACAGGTTGCATCTGCCGCATGCGTTGTACGAGTTCTTGTACATAAGTGCTTGTCGGGTACGTATCGTTTTCGTTCCCGTCGCAGAGGATGTCGCTAGGGAGCGTCAGTGCCTTTCCAAAGTCTAATTCCGAGGTCGAAGCGTTGAGATCCTCGCGGTGTGCGGCACGGAATCCTAACATAATGATTGGTAAGGCCCTACTCCAAGTGGTGTCGTGCGACATGAGTGCTGCTTTTAGTTGGCGGTGGAGGCGTTCAATCATCCCGTTAGCCTGCGGATGATAAGCGCAAGTGCGGTGTCTAATGATACCGAGTCGCTGTGTTAGCTCGGTGAAAAGCTGACTCTCAAACTGTCGGCCTTGGTCAGTAATTATCTTTGAGGGAACACCGTATCTAGAGATCCAGCCGTGAAGGAGTGCGTCTGCGGTACTCTCTGCTGTGATGTCCGTCATAGGTATAATTTCTGGCCAGCGAGTGAAACGGTCAATTATTGTCAGGGCGTACCGATATCCCTCTGAGGAAGGAAGAGGTCCGACGATGTCAGCGTGAATTGTGTCAAAACGGTTCTCTGGTGGTTTAAACGAGCTTATCGGGGAGATGGTGTGACGGAACACTTTATTCTTTTGACACTTGAGACAAGTTATTGTCCAGCTCTTCACATCACGATTTATGCTGGGCCAAAAGTATCTATTTTTGATCAATTTTGCGGTGGCTTTGCGGCCAGGATGCGACAGGTTATGAAACTCGTGAAAAATTTGCTTGCGAAGGTCGATTGGCACTAGTGGGCGACCTGCTTTGCAGACAAGAGTCAACTCTGAGTTGGGAATCGGCTCCCTTTCATAGCACTGCGGTTTCGAAGTGATCCACCGTTGGATTTCAGAATCATCAAGCTGGAGCTGAGCAAGTTTCGAAGCGTCCGTTAGCAATGCAATTGTCTCAACACGGGACATAGCGTCGGCAACGATATTTTCACTGCCTTTAATGTGCCTTATATCCGTGGAGAATTGGGCTATGAATTGTAATTGGTTAAGTTGCTGCGGAGGCAGCTTCTCCCGTTTTTGATGAAACGCGTGGATCAATGGTTTGTGGTCGGTATAAATAGTGATATTAAAACCCTCAAACCAGTGCCTGAAGTGGTGGACACTTTCGTATATTGCTAGTAGCTCGCGATAGTAGGCCGGCATTTTGCTCTGTCTCTCTGTTAATTTTTTACTGTAAAAGGAAAGAGGTTGCCATTCCTGATCTACATACTGTTGGAGACATGATCCCACATGTGTTGCAGAGGCGTCTGTGAACAGTGCTAGGGGTGCGTCGCTGTGCGGATGTACTAACGTAACAGCGCTCGCCAGGCTTTCTTTGCAGTCCTGGTAGGCTGCTTTCAAGGCGTCGGTCCAGGGGAAGGGCTTCATCCCGTCTTTCTTTCCGCCAGAGATGGCGTCGATGAGAGCGGCCTGAGGTACTGCTGCCTTCGGGATGAACCTCCTGTAAAAGTTCAAAATGCCCAGAAACCGTCGCATACCCCTTGTCGTTGTTGGTGGTTCCATGGCGCGGAGTGCAGTTACACGATCGGTTGGCGGGCTGATGCCCTTGGCGCCAATGGTGTATCCCAGGAATGTCAGCTCGCTGATGCCGAAAGTCGATTTCTGTGTGTTGATGACTATTTCATGTTCCCGCAGCCGCTGGAAAAGGATTTCAAGATGATGTTTGTGTTCGGNAAAAGGGTTTCAAGATGGTGTTTGTGTTCGGAAGCGTCCTTGCTGAACACCAGTATATCGTCGATATACGTGTATACGAACGGAAGGCCGGAAGTCACCTGGTCCATAAAGCGCTGAAAAGTTTGTGCGCTGCTTTTTAGGCCGAACGGCATTTGAAGGTATTCAAATGAGCCGATTGGCGTGACTATGGCCGTTTTTGGAATGTCTGCCGGGTTCACTGGGATCTGATGATAGGCTTTTACTAAATCAATCTTCGAAAAGATTGTTGAACCTGCGAGGTTGTTCGCGAAGTATGTCTCATTGGATAAGCGTCTGGCACAGTCCGGTCGTTCAACCTACGGTAGTCGCCGCAGGGGCGGTACGTGCCGTCCGGTTTTTCTACCAGATGGATTTTTTTTTCCGTGGGGCTTTAGGGCTCGTCAACATCAAAGGTCATTAGAGCCCATGCAAGTAGGGAAAAATGCAGTTTCGCACCATAGAGAAGAGCCATAGTAACTCTTCCCCGTGTGTGGGACTCGCCGAATATCTCGACCATACCCACTAAAAAACCCTCCTGAAATCAACAAATATCTAAATAGAAAGATGAAAAAAAAGAAAAGAAAACAGAGTGAGAGGTGATCCCCAAGGGAGATGTGATGGAGAGGTGATCCCCAAGGGCTGCGAGAATGTCGAACTATGCCTGCTCGGACTAGGTTTTCAAATTCGTTCCGAACAATTTCCAGTTTATCCGGTGTTAACCGGCGCGGTCTGCAAGTGACTGGCGGGCCATCCGTGGTCGACACATAGTGCATAGTATCAGGACGTTTGCAGAAGTTGCCGGATGGTTTCGTCAAGTCTGGAAATTTGTTGATTATTTCGGCAAAATCGTTGTGTTGGAATTTTTGGATCTTAATTTCGGTGCATTTGCATGCATTAAACTTTGTTCCGGTTGAGATGCCCGTCAGGTTGTCGTATAGTCTGCGAGTCCCACAGTTTAGAATTAGCTTATAGTGCGTCAAAAAATCTGCTCCTAGAATTGGATCCTGAACGTCGGCTAGCACAAAATTCCAGGGGTATTCTCGACGGAGGGAGAGATGGAGCTTCAGGTGAGCTGTCCCATAAGTTTTAATATCGGTAGCGTTCGCTGCATTCAAGACAAGGCCGGTGGGAGTAGTACTGGTTTTCCAATGTTTTCTTGGAAACAAGGAAACATCTGAGCCGGAATCGACCAAGAAGTGGAGGCCAGTGCTTCGCTCGAATACATAAGGGCGTTTTCCGGTCAGTCTGTTGCAAAAATTTAATTCGCAGGTTTGCTCACCGCCCTTCAACGCTCGGTTGAAGGACGGCTGTCCACGTTTTTTGCGTACGAACAGGGCTTAATGCATTTCTGTGCGTTTGCTCCGAACCGGGAGTGGTACCAACAGATGCCGTTGTGTCTATCCGCGTTTGACTGAGAGCGTGAACGAGCTCGGTAGTTTCGTTGATCTTCGCGGTAGGGCGAAGGGTTCCGCTGGCTACTGCGGTAAGGTGATTGGTTACGCCGCGAATTGCAATTCGGGCATGAATTTAATTTTAATTCTGATAACTGTCTGGTAAGTGACGTTAGCGTTTGAAGCACATAATCCATGCGCGGATCTGTAGGGGGCGCTGAAATCGTCTCGCGAGCAGCCGCCACGGAATTAGTAGGGTTTAACACAGTTGCTATGTTGTCAGCGAAAGTGGCTTGTTCTGATATATCACTAGCGCAACCTCCAGCTAATATAGTTCTGATCTGCACAGGGAGGGCTCTCCTCCAGATCTCTGCTATTAGGGGGTTGTCTTGGCTATCAGGGCCAGCTAAGTTTCGAAGGTGCCGTAAAAATTGTGAAGGGGTGCGATCACCCATTGCTTCAGATGATAAAAGTCTATCAATCCTTTTATGTTGAGAGCTGGCGTATTGGTTTATCAGAGATTCTTTCAAACGTTCATACGACGCGTTGTCACAGGGTGTTAATACACTTTCGTCAAGTGACGAAAGAGTGACATGATCTAAGTTGCTAATAATTGCAGCGTGCTTGTCATGCACAGAGGTGATGCCTCTGACAGAGAAATGGGCCTCTAAGTACTTTATCCATGCTTGCGGTCGATCTCTCCAGAAGGACGGCATGGGAAACATTGCGACGCCATAAGTGCGGGGAGGATGTTCACGGGGAAGGTCCTCTGTAGGCATTGTAAAAATTTCTTTGAAAAAAGAAAGCGAGAAAAATGAGAATGGGTGTAAGGAACCCAGAGAACAATAGGTAATGTATACCAAACGCGTATGAACACAAAATAATAGCTAAAAAACTGTAAAGAGGTTTTTTTAGCGAACAAGATGGTTCCCAAAATGCGGGGAATTGAAAAT
The DNA here is from genome assembly GCA_002313205.1 of Laupala kohalensis. NCBI lineage: Eukaryota > Metazoa > Arthropoda > Insecta > Orthoptera > Trigonidiidae > Laupala > Laupala kohalensis. Next base: position 554,770 of record NNCF01128889.1, on the reverse strand, counting down.
TAAATTGAAACTTAAACAAAAAAAACGTTATTTAGAACGTGGTGGGTCACCAGTTGATTATATGAACCAACAAGATCAGAAGATTGCGTGAAAGATCACGGAGGGAGTCAACAGCTTTATTTATGTAACGTCACGCAGGGTGGATACCTGATCGACTCCCAATCAGATATCCTCTTTCGTTCGGTTAAATAAATAAACGTCTCAGATCCCACTTGGTCTCAGAATACTTTATTAGAATAGACCAGCTTTTATTCATTAAACGAGCAATTGAAAAGAATGATTGACGGTTCCTGGTAAAACCGTGTGACAGGCGAACGTATATGCACGTCGTCTAAACTTGCTTTTTCTGGAGTGCGGTATCTTGTAGTGAAGATCCGGGACCCTCTGGAAGATCAGGGTCGTGTCGATTGTGCTCGGCGTAGAATTCCTCCAGAAGACAGGATTTTGATTGCGGCTTCAGCGTCTCTTCTGGTCCGCGTCGATTGAATGGATGCCTTCGTTTCCAGCGAAGACTTGAATTTCCCGTGCGTATTCCAGGTCGTGGAAGGCACGCGTCAGGAAGCTTCGTCGAGATAGAAGTTTGGATATCTCGGCGAAGAAGAGCTTATTCGTGGCAATAGCTCGGAACTGAGTGTAGCGTAATGACAGCTAGTAGCGATGTAATCAGAAGCAGTGGGCTCGTCAAAATGTATTGGAGCAGCGAAAATACTTGGACGATTGATTCGCATCAGAGAGCGTGCCAGACGAGCAGTTCACTCCAGGAGTATGNATGATTGATTCGCATCAGAGAGCGTGCCAGACGACCAGTTCACTCCAGGAGTATATTAGCAGAAGTAGTTGTTATCCGTCGCCTGGCAGTTACTTGAAGAAAAGACAGTTGAGCGTTTACATACATATTAAATGTAGTTGGACCGGAGGAGGAGAGGTCTTGTGGGTGTTGCCATAATGTACTATTTATTTGCAAGTACGTCATGTGGCGTCTTCCATGAACGGGTCTGTTGATTCATCGTTCATTTACAATTCCTTGCAATGCGTAGGCCATGAAGCTCTCGTATACAGAGGGCCGTGGCTAGTAAAGTAAACACGAAGATGGCGCGTGTTTGTTGTAAGGATGAACGAGTAGGAAATCCGTCCAAAATACATCAGCTCTTGTCGTGCACGAGGGCGAAGGGCTGAGAGGCGTGACCATAATGGGGGCGTGTAATCAGTGCGTGTTGTAACAGAGTGCAGTTGAGTTGTTACAAATGTATTACACTATCAATTAAAACTGCTATTATTTCATTTTAATAGTCGGTGAGATATGTCTTCCAAGTTGAAATCACAAAAAGTGCATGTTACTCTGTTTATTTAAGATATTCCACCGATTGAATTCCACATAAAACGTGGTAACTTCATTGTTACACGTTCTGCCTAAATAGCAGACGAATCGATAAAGCCTCTACGTATCTATGGCGTATGCGTTGCTACCAAGTAATATTAATCCGGAAATTTCTCATTTACATTCCTCGAGAGCAAAGTCGTCGTTAGACAAAGTGTAAGTCTCTCTCTGTTTCTCTCCCTCCCCCAACAACGTAATCAACAAATATTTTGCTTTCATGCATTTTATCTCCATGTCTTCTCTCGCCTCCCATCATACTTGAAACTAATTGTCACAAATCGGGTCACATGCCATTAGACAGTTCATTTTCAAAGGATTACTTTTTAACTGTGCATTCCCTCTCTTATGATTAATTTTGCCTTCATTTCCTTTTTTACAATTTCCCACTCTTTCTTCCATTCTGGAAATCACCCCAATCTTCCGAAATTAGTGTGGTGGCAGCTTCTTCGCTGAGGGATAGAAACTCTTCTCGACTGAAGAAGGTGGGGGTTTCAACTAGGGTTTCCCTCGCCTCTCCTTCCCGATTCCTCTCCCAAGTTACGGTTACTTAGCTGAAAGAGTAAGCTTCATTGCTTCAGCCTCATAGCCATAAACATGAAATAATACTAAATAATCCACTGTTCGGAGTTGAGTCGGGCGCTCGCTGTAAACGATATCTGCAGTTAAGGTAAGTTATTTGCTTGTTGACACTGGGATGAAATTAACTAATAACACATTTTTCTCGTCTCGGGTAAATTAATAAAACAAAGTTTGAATCAGTGTTGTACGAGTCGGTTACAGAGATAGCAGCCGACCGTCGACAGCGTGGGTTCTGAGCGGTAATTTTTTTTTTGTGGGGCTTTACGGCTCATGTCGACATCAAAGGTCATCGGCGCCCTTAAAACTTGTACAGGTAGGGAAAATGCAGTTACGCACTAGGGAGAGCCAACATGACTCTCCCCGCGTGTGGGACTCGTCGAATGATTCAACCCTACCCACTAAAACCCCTCCTGATCTACAACATACCAAAACATTACAAAAAAATGAGGAAAATGAATGATACTCTAGCCTTAATAGCGTCGCGATCGAAGAGAACAAGAGGTGACCAAGGGAGGTCAGGAAAGAGAAAGGAAGGAGCCTTCCACAAGTAAGTGGAAGTAAATCCAGACTCAGGTCGGGGCCCCGTGTTTAGACGTGAAGTCCCCGGAGGGGTGAGAGGTGGAGCTCGGGTTCAAACCCTCCTCGGCCGAAGTAGGTGTCGTTTTCAGCTGGAGTTTCCCTTCCTCACCAACATCGTACCGTAAATTCCTCGGCAACACAACATCTCTCCTTCCCAAGCACAAGAATCCTGATCTCTCTCAACAGTTGCGCCTCGCGGTCACTCGTGACAGATCAACTTTTATCAACTTCATATCTTAACTCCGATAGTAGAAAATAGGATTCAAAAACGTCGTCCAATCTATAAAATGGGTTTTAAATAAAATACCTTCCGCCGAAAACATTACTTTCAGACATTCAAATTGAAGCTTCAAAACTTTTCCTCCATCTGCAGGTCGAAGGTATCGTCACAGCGACAATGATAAGATCTTAGTCTCACATTACTAGCTTTCATGTCTTCCACAGAAAAGTTCATTCATGGCACGTCGAAGCACACGGAGCTCGTAAATAAAAATAGTGCTGTGTATTTAAGGATTGTTCAGGGACCAAAATGTCACAGGGGTAAGGAAGTTTTGGGGTTCACTGTACCGGAGATGCATACGCGAATTGTGAAGTAACTGACCACTCATGTATTGACAGAAAAAAAAAAGTGTTCAGTGAATATATTTTCTGACTTATTTTTTATATCGAATCTCAGTATTGTATTACTGTTCATTTTCAATATGAACTGGTTTTTCGGTGCTCCCTGTGAGACCAGATTTACCAGGTTCTACAGTATATCTCGAAAGTCTGTCGCATGAATATAAAAACCAAAGGCCAAAATTCTGAACGCTTCCGGGGAATTTAAAAAGCACGAGAACATTGCAGAGACGTTTTGCAAGAATCTTATCCTCCACTGCGCACGTTTCCTCGTAGCGTCTTAGCCTTCAACGATAAGTACGCAAAGTACGTCTGCGTTTTGCAAGAAGAAGAAGAAAAACCACAATAAGACACATCGAATTGTTAGAGATACAGCAGTGACGTCGTCGTAGACTTTCTCTCGCCTCTGGAAGACATGGGCTTCGGCTGCAGAGTGGATGCACTGCAACGGAGCATTGGTCATTCCTATGGCCATTCAACTCGCGGAATAAACGTTTTAAAACATTTCACAAAGAGTTGTCCATTAAAATTATCCAAATGTGTTGATCACTAAAATACTGCTTTCCTGCAGCCGCACTTTTTTCTGGAGAAACGTAGTCCAATTGGCGACCCGACAAATATTCCTTTCGACGTTCATTAAACAACTTTGTGTAATAAATCTACGCTGTCAGAATTAATATTCATTTCACACGACACGTTCAGTGAGATGGAGCAGAAAATTGTGTTCGGAGTTAGTTACCCAGTCGTACATAATATAAAATATTTTATTATAATACTAAATATTAAAAAACAGTTTAAAAAAAAAGAAATATAGTATTTACTTTTTTCAGCTTAAAACGATATAAATTAAAAGATGACCAAAAAATATCACGTAATAAATAAATAAATATGAGTCATTAGTTTCATTCCATCCCATCGATCGGAAGAACAAAGATGATTGGACAGCACTCTTAGAAGTCCTATGCTGGGCATCTGTCCGGAGGATACTTGTTATGTAATTATTAAATATTATCCAGTGCAATTATTTTTACTTCAATTATTCAAGTTCTATGTTTATCCGACGATACGAATTACATCGCCGGTTTGAATATGATTTATGGACATAATTTGAAGAAATGTTCTTCGGACGTGTCATAGACTTCGCATTCGCCCCATTCAATGCACACGAACACTCAAGCTCCAGATATGATAGTATTCGACCCCAACAGAATCTGCTTTCATATTAATTCCTTTCAGGTCTAGAATTACGCCTCTTATTCCAATTTGTGCATTTATCCCCTTCTATTCTCTACCAATGGAAAACCCCTTAATCATATTTTTATTGTTTTATTGTCTTTGAATTTTCTAAGTTTTGCAAATGCACGAATAGGACTCTCGGTCGGAAAAATTCAGTCGATGAAAAAGCGAAAGACGCCTCCACAAAGTAAGTTTGTATTGCCCTCAACGCAATATCTCACGTGCGATTTACGACTTCTCCTGGCCTTCGTCTCATGCATTTCAAACGAGCAGAATGATCCTCTGCGTCGACTTGCGACGAAGAAAAACACGACGCTTCGGAAATGAATTCGTTCGAAGGGTCTCCCTCCATCACCACAACACGTCGAGAAGTTCCTTCTCCCTCCCACTCCGACACTTGTCCAAAGGGTGTGAACCAAAGGGTGGTTGGTCTACCATCCAGAGGGAGTTAGAGACTTAGCAACGCCCTCTCAACTCACCTGTGCAGCACGGAAATGGTCTTCGCTACAATCGAAAGTGAAACCATCCGGGACGGGAGATGGCTACGGCAGCTTCCGAATGCAAATCGCCAACCAACGAAGGGGATCGTAAACAAGCGTGACGTCATGGGCTTACGTCGCGCACGTCCTCACACCCCTGGACACGTATTCGCTGCCACCCGCACCGCAAAAACGTCATCGGGGATCATCTTTTGTTCGGAAACGAAGCCAAGATAACAAAACGTTCCTAACTTCATTATTTTCACACCTCCACCACTTGATGATGTTAATATTAAATAATAATTATTATTATTATTAACTGCAAATAAGCAGATCTTAACCGCTGGCAGAATATAAGGAAATGCAATACAAAAAATACAAAATACATATCACAAAGAACTGAAATCAAAAATTGTAAAATAAATCATTAAATTATATGTTCAAACTAATATTAATGTATTGAATATAAAAAACATTCTACCCTGAAACATCTAAAAAATTGATAGAAACTTTTTCCTCATTTTATTGCGTTGATGACCCAAACACTCGATTTATCCCTTTCGTGCATTTCACATTTACTTCCCTCCTCCTCTCTTCCCAATCTTCTTCCACTCACTTCCCTTTTACTCCTTTCTTGTCGCTTTCATTTCACACTTATTCAATTTTGTGTGGATTACTTACATCCATAGTTTGGCTACAATTCCTGCACTTTCTTTAACTGGCGTTTTACGGCTCGCCTACGTCTGCGTCATTAGAGCCCTTAAATATCGAAACTTTGTTTTATGTGCAGGTAGTTTGTTTGTTTGTTTGTTTTCTTGTGGGGCTTTACGGCTCATGTCGACGTCAAAGGTCATCGGAGCCCGAAAATCGTGTACAGGTAGAAGGGAAAATGCAGTTACGCACTAGGGAGAGCCAACATGACTCTCCCCGCGTGTGGGACTCGCCGAATGATTCAACCCTACCCACTAAAAACCGTCCTGATCTACACACACCAAAAACATATCTCACAACATACATCAAATGGAGGGGGACACATAACATGAGGGGGGACAAAAATGAGAGAAATGAGGAAAATGAAAGATACCCTAGCCTTGATAGCGTCGGGATCGAAAAGAACAAGAGGTGACCAAGGGAGGTCAGGAAAGAGAAAGGAAGGAGCATAGCACAAGTGGAAGTAATGCCAGACTCAGCTCGGTGCCCCGTGTTCGCCAAACACGTACTTACTAGATGTAAGTCCCCAGGGGGGTGCAGGTAAGGAAAATGCAGTCACGCACCATACAACTAACGAGACTCTTCCCCGTGTGTGCGACTCGCCGAAAAACGCAACCCCACACACTAAAATGCCTCCCGAACAGCTACCACATATCTCGACATAAAGATGATAGAAAAGGACATACAACAGTTGCTTAAGTAAACACATCATACGCCTACTAAAAGTGTTAAATGTTATATTTAATCGAGTGTAAATAGTAGTAATATCAACAATTATCGCGCAATAACCAACATCTTTCAATATTTTTCTGTAATATCCAACAACCAAGAGAACGCGGGGGTGGGGGGAGAATGTGGAAGTTGAAAGCATTTGTCAAATGCGACGCGACATTTGTCAATGCTTCCCTCACTTGTCGTTAGCACATTCACAAATATTTGCCAACTCGAGAGTTCGTGTTCGTAACAAGCAGCAGTCAACAGGTATTCAGCGAAATACAAGTGAAGTGATTAATACAAGATTGTCATAAAATTGCGATGATACGAATCAAGAAATGTCAATCCACGAGTGTGTGTGTGTGTGTGTGTGTTTGTGTGTGTGTGTGTGGCTGTAGGGCTTGTCAACGGCAATGTCATGTTTCGCACCAGAAAAGACTCTTCCCCGTGTGTGGGACACGCCGAATTTCTCGACCATATACACAAAAAAACCCTCTTGAATTAAAAAAGTATCTAAATACAAAGATGAAAGAAAAGAAAACAGTATACCAATACATTATATCACAAAAAGGAAAAAATCTTAAAATTATAATTTTCAAATTACGCAAAGGAATAATGAGAGTGAAGAGGAAAGAACCCTCCCGAGAACTTTTTGGAGGAACCCCGATCTACTCATAAAATTCAATAGTTTATTAACAAACGAGTAATGCTGTATTATTCAGTCTGCTCTGTCATTTCAATGTGTATGCAATGCACGCTTTCTACAAATCAAATTAAACCATCCACACTCTCCATTTCATTACAATCCGCCCCCGCGGCGTATTGGGCGCACCAAAGTTATTACGCAAAAGAATGTAGACAGAAATGGAAATTATTCCAGATTCGCTGCTCGAGAGCGAAACAACGAAGTTTTATTAAAACAAGGAATGCGTTTTCTAACAGATCACTAAAACTTTCCAACAAGGTGAGAGAGACAGAGACGGAAAACCTCTCTTGGAAGTGAATCGTAACACGAGGTTAAAACATTCTCACATTGAAATTGGAACTATTTACTAAAGCATCATTCTGGCGATGAATCACAGCTCGTTTCCACCTCTCTGCTCTTCCTTCAAAATCTCGCACAACTTATTTTTAAAAGAACATTCGGAAATGATTAAATAAATTCAATGATTATAAAAGGATCTAAAGGCACAGCACGAGACAGTTACTCGGAATGTGAGGTAAAAATTCAAAAATCACCAATAAAGAATTAATATTATTTGTGTGTGTGAGTGATGCTCAACAACGCAGTCTGGTTCTCCGTAGTAGCGTACCTAGGCGAGGGCGAAGGGGCCAATCTGCCCCGGGGGTGAGGGTCTCCAAATTGGTCACAGAAACTGGTCCAAATCGGTCGTAAATTTGAACTTAAATAGTATCCGAAACATTTTCGAAACCAGAAACCAAGCAATAGATGAACTTTTGAGAATATATAATTCAAATATGAATTCTTTTTAACAAACTCACGCCCCGAGCGTGAAGAGATTAAGTACAACACTGGTCCTCTCTTCACATTGACCGCACGCCTCTGTTACGACACACCGCAAGCCCAGATGCGATGTGGGTATTTTTTGGGTAGAAGCGGGATTCACCATAAACCACAACCTTTATGGTAGAGTTCGCTGCCACCAGCTTGGTTTCCCCAAGCAATCAAACACGTGTAATAACAATAAAATATTCCATCAATACAAGTCAAATTGAAATCTGCGTATTTACAAATTTGAACGAACTCTCGCGCCTAATAGCAATGTAATAGAATTACCGCAGCAATTCTCTGTGGTCTGACGACCAAAACTAACCAAGTCACAACTCAAAGAACCTGGGTACTTCCTAACACTTCCGCAGAAAAGTCTGAAAGGCTCTGAGGATCTTCAATCCTCCCAATATATAGAGAAGCGGAGGTCACGTGATCACGCCCTCGCTAACGCACTTAGCATTCTACATCCGCTGGAAATATTCCATTCACACTGGCCACGCGCTTCTGCAACATTCTTCTGAGGGCATTCCTACTCAATTTTCAGAAGTAGATGGAAACTGTTCAGGCTCTACACAATGAACGGGAAGGCTTAGTGGCGGGTATTTTTCCTTATTTGGCGGCGACTGGCCCGATTCTTAATCTCCTTAGGAATTTCCGGCTAGCAAAAAACTTGAAAATCTTAATATTTCAAAAATCGATAGATTGTTGTGGTCCTGATGTTACAGCCTCAATGTAGCGTTCTTTATCTTTCACGAAACGTGCTCTCTCTCCTCGGTATACATAGGACGATACCACAGAAGGTGATCAAGGTTGCAATCACACTCGCAATCTTCTCGTATTCCAGAGCGCCGAAAATGTGGGAGAATCTCTCCACGTCCAGTTAAATATTCTACGGACTGAACCGATCGAGATGGCTACGCTCCCATCCGCGACGGTCGAGTGGAGTAGTGGAGAGCAGCCAAGTTCCGCCGCGTCGTAGCATTAAGACGCTTGCCGTGTGTGTGTGGCGGGTGGGGGGCGACAAAGCGCGAAGGCCATTACTTCCACCTGCTTCATGCTACAATCACTGCCTAACGCTCCTCCACTCTTCACATTCAACTGCTCTTTATACTTCTGTCAGCGTTGCCATCTCCTAGTCCGCTAACTGCATCACGCGCTCTGCCAACGTACGCTGGACAATTTTCTGGTAGAGCGAAAACATTGGCGGAGACTAAGGTTTTTTTTAGACTCCATTGGACCTGAACTCTTGACATAAAATTGAAGTTGATAAATTACTATAATTGTTATTGTTATTAATACCAGATTGTTGATGTGAAGCATTTAATTTAAAGGTAATATTTATAAAATTTGGCTGTAAACCACAATTTTAAACCAAAGAGGCTGCCTCCCCCCTGATTACGATCAAGATTAGCCACTGATCATAAACAGTCATCTGCCAGCCACGTTCGAGCACCGGAAGAAGGCAACGCCAGTTATTTCGTCGCCAGTCGACAGCGGGGATTTCGATAGTTGAATCGTGATTGATAATGTGTCAGAAGTTTATACTCAAGAGATTTTTGTTTGAGGCTGTTCCTCCAGGAGAAATTCGTCATGATCTGTGCAAGTAGTTTTAATGCATTACACAATTTTCTGATCCCGGTACTTTTTCTTCTCTGTAACATTTAGATAGAGTATATTAAGCATTTAGATACAGTATATTAAGCATTTAAATACAGTATCTCTACGCACGATTTAATTTATGTTTCTTAAGGTCTGAAATATCCTAAGCATGTACCGAAAATAATAGAGTATCGCGATTTTAAGAATTTAGACCAGTGCAACTTTCTCAATAAAGGATTAAATATATCATTGCATGACATTTACAACGACGCGTCTCTGGAGAACAAAGTAAAGTTTTTACTGACCAATTAATTAACCATATTGACAAACACATACCCATTAAAAGAGCCAGTGTAACTCACCCCCCCCCAGTACCTTGATTAACTTTCGAAATCAAACAATTAATGAAGGATAGAGATGCAACGTTTGTAGAGTCCCCAAAAACAAAAGAGGAGGAAGACCAAATTATACAAAAGCTTAAGAAATATTGTTACGCCAAAAATTAGAAATGAAAAAATTAAATATCATCATACATTAGGTGCAAACCGGGATAGTAAATCACTCTGGAAAACTCTTAAAAGTATTAGATTGGGTAAGATATCCACTTCATTCGATATCTGTATACCTTTAGATACTTTAAATACTTATTTCGTAGGCCAAACATCATGCATCAATGAATCTTTAAAGCTACAAGTGTTCAAGTCTTTACAAAACGATGAGAATTACTCAGAAAATCATTTCTATTTTAAGCCTGTCACTCAAGCAGAAGTATGGAAGATCATAATGAGTTTAAAATCAAACGCCTCGGGTTCGGATAAATTAAACGCTAAACTATTAAAATTATGTAGTTACTTATGTATTTCACCTATTACGGATATTACCATCTCCAGTGGTAGCTTCCCTACTGCCTTCGTGCACCCTCTCCATAAAATATCGCATCCCTCAAAACCAAATGAGTATCGACCAATTAATATTCTCCCCACTCTGTCGAAAATATTAGAAAAAGTGGTTCGAAATCAAGTGGAGAGCTACCTCAATCACAAAAATATTACTAATGAATGTCAATCCGGTTTCCGTTCAGGTAGAAGTACAGGAACCGCCTTGTTGAATGTTATAGAAGATGCTCGAAATTCCATTGACGCGGGAAACGTAACTATTCTTGTCCTTCTCGATTTTAGCAAGGCATTTGATTCAGTTGATCACGATATTTTGCTTGCAAAATGAAGACTTTAGGTTTTGGATGACCTTCAATAAGAGGGTTTTCGGAATATTTAACAGGACGAAAACAAACTGTAGTATTTGGAAATAACACATCTTCTCTTCAAACGATGCGTGGTGTTGCACAACGAAGATCTCACCTCACTCAGTATGTGGGCAAAATGTATCGGCCTCCTTTTAAATCACAAAGCTTATTGCTTCGCTCAAAGAAAACTCTCGGTAAACTTTCAAATAGCACTCTACCCAATATATCAGTTAATAAGACTTCTCTCGTTTGGTGCAGTCACGTGAAAAATCTAGGAATTTCTATTGAAAGCTCGCTGAGTTAGGAAACCCAAATAGACGAAACGGGTAAAAACGTTTACTCCACTATCCACGCTTTAAAACGGCTACGTGATCTTTTACAAACAGGAGTAAAGGACATGCTTGTTAGGTCTTTAGTCATGCCGCGCTTTGATTACTGCGACATTTTTTTCACTGGCTTGACGGAATAAATGGAACGTAAATTACAAGTAGCTCAGAACTCATGTATTCGTTTCATTTTTGATCTCAGAAATATGTCCACGTGACAGAATTTATCAAAAAATCCCGGTCACTCACACTCTAGGAACGTCGAGCCTATCTCTTCTTTATAAAATAATAAAAAATGGACATTTGACAGTTTTAGCAAAATGTTTTAAATTTTTCAAACTGGATCACGCGAGGCTCACATCTCCTCTCTATTCCTCAGCATGGCACAACTCTTTATAGTAAATCCTTCACAGTACACACAATACGTTCTTGGAACAAACTTCCTGTTCAACTAAAATCTCTATCAACTTTTTCTTCTTTCAGGCGACGTCTTACAGACTGGGTAGAAAACAATACCCTTTAGTATTCCCACATTCTCTTTCTATTCTTTCTCCTTCATTTGTATGCTTTCTTTCTTTCTTTCTTTCCTTATCTTTCTTTCATTCTTTCTCTTCTTTGCTTTTACATTATCCCTCTTTCATTCTTTCAGTACTCTAGCTTCATTTGATCTTATGTAATATATAATTTGTAAATACAGTGAAATATGTATCTAGTAAGGTATAATCATATTATATGTAATTTGTAAATATTATCATTATGTAATAATTTGTTTTGATATCCTTGTTGTAATTTCTATATGTTGCTATTTGTATACTCATAATTATATTCTTCTGTTACTGTTACTTTTAACCCATGTTCGGCATTAAGCCGCCATCCTGATTGGGGTTTTGGAAATTTGGAAGCATGCGTCAACTGCGCCCACATATTCTTATACAATAAATGATTGTTACGGTGTCCTGTACGAACCCACGAATTTGGGATCATTCTGATATTCAAAAATTGTATTTTCTCTTTTACATTTACTTTGTCGTATTAAAAGAAGTTAAATTGTCTATCGTACGGGTGGAGAGGTACAGCATCTCCCGATGTCGAACGTCCATCCGGATGGAATCCCTTCCGAATGGACTCCGCAGATTCATCGAGGCACAAACTGCTTCTCCCCCGAAAGACGAGAGCAAAGGAAGGTCAGGCGAAGCTTAGAGCTTACATCTTCGGGACATGAGTGAAAAATAAAAGGACTCGATTCATTCTGGATTTGGTATTTTACAACATGACGTTGTGGATCATCAGAAGTTCACTTCGAGTAACAAAGAAGCCGATGAAATCCTACAGCACTTCAAACCAGTGTCGATCAAAACATCACTTTGTTACAAAGGTGTAATCTTTTATAATAATAAATTTATTGTCAAAAAACAGTACAAACTGCGTATGACCACGTGGAGGACAATAAACTAATTTAGTCTCCGGAAGCAAGCAAGGGACGTATTCCATCAATTCCGATCAAGGGCCCTAAGGCAAAGGCGGATTCAAAAATTTCAGCAAAAGTTCCTAGATAAGATAAAAAGTTAGCTGCGAGTTATAATACATACATAATGTCAATATGTTTGTAATTTAACGCAAATATGTTTGTAAATTTACATGTACAAGTTATTATCGAACTGTAGATTATTCTGAGTATAGTCATAATTGTTTAAACATGTCAGAAAAAGTCAATTTATTACGTCATTGTCTTCTTTGTTACTAATAAATTTATCTTAAAACTATCTGTCCACATCTGCAGCAAAAGCGAACTGAAATACATCGAAAATAAGCACAAGCGAAATATTAACAACATTTAGTGTTTTATTCCACATCGCCGCCTGCTTGAGGGTTTCTCCACATGTACTTCGAGTAGACGCTGATATTTTCACTGGTCTCATAAATCTTATTGCTCTTACGAATCTCGAATTTTGACTTCTTTGAATATTAAAATTATTACGAAAAAATATCAGTTATTAAGATAAAGGTATGTAATTCTAAAATAACTTTTACGTTATTTAATTATTAAGTAGTTAATTTAATTATTATTTTAACGGGGTTGCTTCGGGACGTAGAAATGGGATGGGATGGTCCGGTTAGGTTAAACCTCACCTAGCTAGTAAATTAGTTTCTTTTCCTCGTGCTCATACGCATTTTGTAACTGTTCTCTTTCGCGGTAAATTAATTAATTCGTTTGTTTACAGGTAGCTAATAGAGAGTGGACGTGCCACGAGAAGAATCTCGACCTTCGCTGTAACTTTCCTCCGATGTTCGCAGAAATGGCGAGCGTCTCGCAAACGCGTTCTGTTCGTGCTTCCAAGCTGCTCGCGAAGTGTTCTGGGAAATGGAGACAACGTAGGCACAAGAACTTGACTCATTTGGACAAGTGGAAACCTTTCCTCAAAATTACACACACGAGGTAGAAACCTCTTTCCTTAATAAACGTAAAAATATATAATATACGTAAAGAAATATGTATTCGGAGTATGGGATAATTTTATTGTATTTTTTACAGATTTTTCGTAATTCGTGTAATATTTATTTCTTACGTTTCCTTTCTCTTCGCTTATATACTTTTATCGTATCCCTGATGATGTTATATACAGAAATATAATATTACAATGTTGGCTCTAAGTTCTAAGAGAAAGTAATTTTTTTCACTTTGCGACCCAATCACACTTCGATAAGAAAATATACTTAATCAGCGTCACCCGAGATTTTCAAGTGGGAGCTTGAGAGCAGTTTCCTACATTTCCACCACGTTTCATCGATCAATAATAAATAGACACTTGAAAAATACGTTTTCTTCGGTCAATGACACGTCAAATAAAAACTGGTTAAATCGTTTGTTGACTGCACTCGCCCAGATATGGGTCTGCATAGAGAATGCACACACATACAAAAGTTCATATTTATATAAGACATCAACGTCAGTCAACATCTAGTCCTGTGTGTGATTAGGGCAGGAAATTAAATAGAGCTATATTAAATACTTTCAAATCTGTCATTTAAGGTCGATACCGTTGAATAATTCCACAGAACACTACTCATGACGATGCGAGGTTAATTAAAGGTTATCGAATCATCTTTCGTGAATCTCGATGCTAGAGGCCACGTAAGGTGTAAGTAGACGTAACGGCAGCCGCGACGAGAGCGCGGCGTTGCGGTGGGAGGAGGAAACGACGGGACGAATCATCCATGGCTTAGCATTCGTTCATCCGGAAAAGGGTGACTCTTCCAAGTCAAAGGGCGAACGCCATCACGACTAGAACGAGAGTAAAAGGAGGAAAATTTGTTTGAATCTTCGCAGTTTTTTACTACTCTACATCAGTAACCATTGTAATATTTGTTCGATTTGTTTATCCACTCACTGAAAGCGATTTAGAATTCTGAAACTGCCTTGTTCCGTCTTCCAGACAGCAATCTAAAAAGTGGAGCCATATTTGGAGAAAATCGAACCAGGGATCTCTTCACCGTTCCTTTGAATCAGTGCATCGATTCACGTGCAGGTTCGCGGACAGAATGTGAGTAAAATCACATTTACTAACTAATTTTCGAGATATCTTCAACTGTATTGTGTTCTAAGTTATCTTCAACACGAAAATGTGAGAAAAATCAATTCTCCATTTCGACTCGCCAAAGTAAAAAACCCATTTATGGCACATATCATAATATTCCAAACAACTTCGTGATAATAAAAGCCATGCAGACGAATTTCCTAAATTCCTTTCCTTCATAGATTGAAACTTAGTAGGTTTACGTAGATAGACATGATTGGACCACGTGCCGTGCGCGTGTGGCGGCAGCATCAGCCATTTACTGGCTTCTACGAAGACGATAGCGACCAATGGACGTATTATTCGCTTCACTCCGTTTAGAATCCGCGTACATCGCTTTCAATACTAATTCCCCCACCCCCCCAGGGGACTTACATCTAGTAAGTACGTGTTTGGCGAACACGGGGCCCCGAGCTGAGTCTCGCATTACTTCCACTTACTTGTACCATGCTCCTTCCTTTCTCTTTCCTGACCTCACTTGGTCACGTCTTGTTCTTTTCGATCCCTACGCTATCAAGGCTAGGGTATCTTTCATGTTCCTCATTCCTCTCATTTTTTGTTCTACCCCTCATTTTTTGTCCCCCTTCCCGTTATGTGCCCCCCCCTCCATTTGATGTATGTTGTGAGATACGTTTTGGTGTGTTGTAGATCAGGAGGGTTTTTAGTGGATAGGGTTGAATCTCTCGACGAGTCCCACACGCGGGGAGAGTCATGTTGGCTCTCCCTAGTGCGTAACTGCATTTTCCCTACCTGTACAAGTTTTTCGGGCTCCAATGACCTTTG
>NNCF01128889.1:516919-528626 GCA_002313205.1 Laupala kohalensis | reverse complement strand
ATTCATTTTATAGCATTTTAAAAAGTATATATAAAATATGAAGAAAGAAAAGGGGCAGAGGTTCATAACTCCTACGCCGTCTACAGGAAGCGCCCGATAAAGGGGTTTGCAAAACCTGGTCCTCCCCCTCCATTTTTTTGTTATTTTCCTACATTCATTCTCTTACCCTGTTCGTGCATCATTTCAAGTACGGCAGTCTCCCTGCTTTATAACAATAATATCTCTATAACGAGGGATGTTCGATTTGCCACAACAGTAATGTATTCATTCTCTCTCTATACCGTCATCGTTTTCTCTTTGTAACAACGGTATTTCAGTCGTTCAAGCGTAAGTCGCTTCCGGACAAAGTCGGGTCAGCAAGGGGAAAAGGAAACTAACGAGGATGACGTACTTCCTCCATGAATAATAATAATAAATTTATTATCAAAATACAGTACAAACTGCGTATGACCACGTGGAGGACAATAAACGAATTTACTCTCCGGAAGCAAGCAAGGGACCATCCCATCAATTCCGATCAAGGGCCCTAAGGCAGAGACGGATTCAAAAAAAATCAGCAAAAGTTCCTAGATAAGATAAAAAGTTAGCTGCGAGTTATAATACATATATAATGTCAATATGTTTGCAATTTAACGCAAATATGTTTGTAAATTTACATGTACAAGTTATTATCGAATAATAGATTATTCTGAGTATAGTGTTTAAAAATCATAAGAGTTGAAAAAAACCCACTAAATTCACGATTTATTGTTACAATAAACGCGCCCCTAGACAAAAACCTAGAGAACCTGTATAAGAAATCCGCCTCCACCCGAAGGAAAACCGGAGCAAACCGCGGGCCAGGATGGGATATAAATAGAGAATAGAAATAGTACGGAGAAATAGAGGCAAAAAATATAGATACAGTTTAAAATACTAAAACAAATTTAATGCTAGTAAATAATTGTAATACTCTTTTTAAAAATATTTGTCGCGTGAGTTTATGGTATCAATTTATTATTAAAATTTTTATCAAATTTTGGGTTCTTTCTTATACGATGAAAATGCTCTGTCTCCGGGACATCGTTATAAAGCGAGACGAATTGCTATTGCAATGGTTGGGAACTATAAGGGATTCGATTGCACTTACACAGAATATTACAGAAAAAGAACCAAACAGCGAAGGAAAAAATGTCCATAAAGAGTCAAGTCATAAAGAGAGAACCCCGTAATGACAGCGTTCTGCGCATCTCCGATGAATGAAATTAAAATTAAAAATCACTTCGAAAACATTGCTTCTATTGTTTACTTTGAATAAATCTGGAGCATTTCCTAATTAACAAACTTCAATGTACCTTCAATGCACTGCCTCTATGTTTACGAATGATTCATTTTACTTCCTTGACACTTAAAATACTGCAATCGTTTCGTCTAATTCCTCAAATACGTCAAAATTACCCAGATATCAAAAATAAATAAGAGTTTGCGAAACAATGATTTCTTTGAATTGTAAGACGAATTGAACTCCACGCGCCTTGAGATCAACACTTCTGCTCATTGCAAAATATTAAAACAATTACGCACATATCCATACAAGAAAAGCAGAAATATTTAACGGCAGTCCTCAAATAATGAACAAGTACTTAATACAATTATAGCATCTTTCTTTAGATAAGACAATCGCGTTCTTATTCTCAGATCGAATGGGAAGAGGCCCAAAATTAAGGAGTTCCCATTTTACAAAATTTACGAATTTTTCTATAATTATCTTTGAACAAGTATTATACTCTACAATGTAACAAAAATTTTCAGTAACATATCGCAAAAGAAGATTCAGATCATGAATGGAGACGAAGGGAGACGAAGGCCAATAAGGCGGCAGACGTGGCGGAGATCGGATTCCAGAATGAACGTCCTCGAGTTTCCATGTTCCCTTCAATTCTCGTATCTATCAAAATACTAAAAAATCATACATAAATTTTACCTTATTTAATTCTTAATAATAAAGTGAGTATAAATTTTTTTTTATTCCGCTAGCGAGGCAAGAAAACATGATTTTCAAGCGTTTTCAAGTTTCAAGTTTCAAGTTTGAAAATTTAGCAATTATTTACCTAGGATATTGAAATTTCCACACAGTGTTGCAATAATAGTTATTTGTTGTTGTTTTTTTGTTTTTTTTTGTAATTTTTATAAAACCTTTCCATAATTCTTTTTTTTGTAATTTTTCAAGATCGACTAATCGTAGAACCTTCCGTCAGACCTTGATTTTTTTTTTTTTTTGTGGGGCTTTAGGGCTCGTCAACATCATTAGAGCCCATGCAGGTGGGGAAAATGCAGTTTCTCACCATAGAGAAGAGCCGTAGTGACTCTTCCTAGTGTGTGGGAGTCGCCGAAAATCTCGACCATACCCACTAAAAAGACCCTCCCGAATTCAACAAATATCTAAATACAAAGATGAAAGAAAATAAAAGAAAACAGAATACCAATACATTATATCACAAAAAAGGAAAACAATTTCTAAATATTATATTTTCTAATTACAGAAACAAAGGATGAAAGAAAAGAAGACAGTAAAGATGAAAAGAAGAATGCAAATTTTAAACCCTCCCGAGAACTTGTGGGAGGAGCCCCGATCTACTCATAAAATTCAATAGTTTATTACATTAACCGTTTCATTTCCGAGAATTGTTGGTAAATCTGCAGCCAGACCAATTTGTCTCCGTATACACGAGTATCTTCTGCAATCAGTTAGTAGAGGACGCACTGTCAGAGAACAGCTACACTCCTCACAAACGGGTTATCATCACGTAGTAAGAGATACCGATGAGTGAGAGGACAAAGTCCTGTGCGCAAGCGGATTAGCCAAACCTCGTCGCGCCGGGCTGGCCTACAGGAACTGCTCCATGACTTAAAGTCGGAGTTTATTCCTTCCAACAACTCATTGTTCCATTCACTCAGAATCCTCATCTTGATGGAATTTAAGAGATCTCGTTTTGGAATCGTGGAGAAATCCACGCGATTCTTGAGACATGCCGTCTTTCCGGAAACGTCGGCTTCATTTCCTCTGATTCCCACGTGTCCGGGTATCCAGCAAAACATTATGTTCTTTCCATCACTTTGGAGTGAGAAAAGCACATCCTGGATGTTTTGGATCAGCTTATCAGCTGGATACATAGTCGGGACTGTTTGAAGGGCACTTAGCGAATCAGAACAAATCAGGAAATGTGATCCGCGGGAGCACTCTGTTGATCGCAATGCTCTCAATATGGCGTAGCACTCAGCGGTGCAAACGCTGCATAAACATTGAAACGACCGCTTTTAACAATAGGATAAGAATAAACCATTAGCTTATTAAGAATGATGAATGTGCGTCGGAGCGAGAGTCCATGGCCATGGCGGTGGTCAGTGTGTGCTGCTTCAATGCAGAACGCAGCTTCCGCCATTATCTCTCTGTGCGCTGCTGCTGGATAAGCGACGCGGCACACAAACAATGGCAGAAGATACGGCTGTCTGAACAAAAATTCATTCACGGTCGTCCAGAGAATACTTTGAACACAAAAACCAAAGGAATATTCATTATGGAATTAATCGCAGAGGAATAATTCCGTGTTGACGACACAACCGGGTTCTATTTAGCTTCGCGGATTTGGGTCTCGTCACATCTAAAACGAAACAGATTTGGAGCAGAAATAAGACACATCGACCCTAATATGGGTTAGCTTTGAATACACACACGTTATAATGAACGTTTTGAGCAAATTATCAATAAAACAGACAGGACTCGAACCCGCATCCCAGGTTTCTAGGTCCACGTTTTTCGATCGAATTCAAAATATAAAGCCATTGGGATCCATAAAATTACATGAAAAAAGTTCTATGGAATGAAAACTGTTTGTTTACTTCAACGACATAAACACCATCCCTTCAAAGAGTTTATCTGACGCGACACCGTGGAGCCGCGCATAAAATAATAAAATACAAAACCTCTAAGTCACGTGAACAAAGAAGATTACGTTTTCATTAAGATAATGCGATGTCAAATGCTAATAGCTTCACTTTAGTAGATCCTCATAAAAATAAACGTACGTTATGGTTTATTTAGAAATCTGTCGCATTGTAATTTCCTACTGCCTTTCCTACATTGCCTGATCCCTTTGCCGGTAACAGAAACACAAAAGAGAATTCTTAGATTTCCTACGTTGATATTTCCGTTGCGAGTCGGAGTAGCGAACAACCAAATCTACGTGTCACTTACAAAAATATTAGTAAAAGTATGAAAATTAGTCTCTCCTCAGTTTATGTTCAAGAGATACATTTACGACAATAATTAATTGCTTTTAATTTGCTATGACGTCGAGACACTTGAGCTGGCCCTCAGACTCCTCCCCCCTCGCGCTAGAGGTCTTGCGGACCCGCTATCGCCGCAACTGGAGCAAATTCTAGAACATAATCTTTGTTATTGGGAAGCGGGCTAAACAACTAAATTCGATCGATTCCGAAATAAAGGGACCCTTGGTTGCAGTAGGCTGAAAGTGCCGACTATTTGCAGGAGTCTCTCTGGAAGATTCATTCACTCGCTCATTAAGAGGAGTTAAAGGCAATGACAAAGACGTATTGACAAAACGTTCGTCTTCTTTATCTCCATCTCTCATTGAAAGACATCCAAGCGTCCAGGGCATAAACGTAATCAAACATCGGACACACAACCCAACACAGATCTCTTGAGTGAAGTTAGGGCTGGAATTGGGTTCTTGCACTCAATTGAGTTCTGTCGATGAAAACTTTCTCTCTCCGGGGGTACGGTTGAAATTACTGGAGTCAAATATTTTCGATTTTTTTTTTTTTTGTGGGGGGCTTTAGGGCTCGTCAACATCAAAGGTCATTGGAGCCCGAAAAACTTGTACAGGTAGGAAAATGCAGTTACGCACTAGGGAGAGCCAACATGACACTATCCGCGTGTGGGACTCGTCGAATGATTCAACCCTACCCACTAAAAACCCTCCTGATCTACATCACACCAAAACATATCTCACAAAATACATCAAATGTAGGGGGGGGGCTAAAATGAAGGGGGTACATAACATGAGGGGGGGACGACTCTTATAAATCAAAATTTTAACCCATGAGCTGACTTGTTCCGGGAAGTCAGATTCGTGATGCAGGGAACACAGAGGTTCAAAACGATGTTTTTTTTATCGCATTATTTTCCTTGAAACCACTCTGTCTGGTGTAAGTTCAATTTTCATACTTCAACTCATGAAGACGCAAAAGTTTGAGATTTAGCATACTCGATCAACTTGATACTAGTTCTTACAAATAATTGTACAAAGATATGATTTAACGTCCGATGAATGGTATTTTTAACTCGATGGAAATTATAGACATGTTTTCTTACGAGTTTCTCGTTTCGTAGATCTTTCGTTACAATTTGCTTCGCGCGAGGTGGCAACACTGACAGCGAGTGGCGCGAAAGCAAAGCTTGTTCTTGTCCGACCGCTTATGAGCTGAGTGTCAGAATGAATCCGGTGGCCGTACTGTCGGAAACAATTCTCTATGCTGATCTTGCATATCGCTTAGTCGCAAAGGAAAGGTGAATTTAATTTCTACGGGAAGTATTATTCAAATTGATGTTTGTAATACAAGTGTAACGACGTTAATTATTATTTTACATTATTACATCCATTCATCTCCAGACTCACTGATGGTCAGTTCCCATCGCGCGTATCTGGAATCGTGAAGGTCGTGGAAGAGACATTGACTGAATGCGAAACCAAAAAAGCAGATTAGTACTAGAAATAAACTTGTATTCCTTTAATTCCCAAGGTAAGTTTCTTAGTTGTGTGGTTGTACGTATCAGATGCTGGCGAGTTTTGATAGAATTAACAGGGTTTTTTTCTTCCTTTATTCTGCATTCCTAATTAGACTGAAAGAAAACAATAGTAGGCCTATATTGTTGTAAGTAAATATACAACATGAGGTGTCCAATATTAAATTTAAGAATTTAGAATCCCAGTCTCCTGTATAGTGGCAAATATTAATTGTGAATCGACTTTTTCCAGGTGTTAATCGAATTATAATTATATTGGTGTGTGGTTTATCAATATTCCATTACTGGGATCAATTTTAGTATACCTTCATTAAGCTGCTCTGTAATGTAGCCTAGATGTTAATAGGAAATAAAGTTGGCGTTTGACTATCAAGTTATACTACCAAATAATTATTATTTTTCTTTTTAATTATAGAACTATTCCCTATATTTCTTATCTGGTATCATGGTCACAGACTAATTTATTGATGTTTTGTTCTAAGTTTTATCAGTAATACCTGACGAGCATTAAAGCCCCACAAAAAAAAAATCAGTAATACCTTTCTTATATGTATATAATGAGAGCATATCTTCCAGTTCTACTGTTGTATTATCAATATGTAATTGTTTTATAAGGAATCAGTCTACAAAAAGGATTGAATGATAATAAGTATCACTGTCAGGACATCTCACAACATACGTATATGAATGAAACCACATTTGTACGGTATATTGTGGCAGAACGGGGTTGAAAGTTATTAATAATGATGAAATAAAGAATTTAAAAGGTAAATGCCTCGGCTAGCTCTTCTCAGGGTTCCACAATATTTAAAAGGGGTACGATTTCTATCCGAAGGAAAAGGACCATGCAATGGTTCCACTTAAAGAAAATGCAAGACAAATAAATCCATTAATAAAGCTATTTTAATTGCTAAAATATCCCTTGATTAAATAAATTTCCCCCAAAAGACACAAATACAATTCTTCGTCATTTCGCAGTCACTTTAATGCAAAAATGACATTATCACTACCCAAAACACAAACAGAAATTCCCCCAAAAGACACAAAAACAAATGGTTCTCATTCAACCATCACCTTTATGACGAAGTGACCTTATCACTACCAAAACACAAACAGAAATTCCCCCAAAAGACACAAAACCAAATTGATATCATTTAACAATCACTGAATTTAAAATCTAATCATCTTTAGTTTAATTAACAATAAATCTCTTTGTCTCTTAACAAAAACAAAACACTGACTTTACTCAATGGCAGGATTCATTTCAGACTACAGTCTGNTCATTTAAGACTACAGTCTGTCTGGGCACTAAGTTATTCTAAAGTTTGTGCCATTCTTACGTAATCCATGCCATGACGCGCAAGCGCAAATACGGTGTTGGTTTATACAATCACCAACAGACGTACCATACCTCTCGAGATGACAATTACCGCCGCTAAGTAGGGTCCTCCCGGAGATCAGCCCCTCAACAGCCTCCAATGGACACGTCAGCAGCGTCAACTTCTATGCGAAACTTTGATGTTAGGAAGCTACCATCTGAGCTCCTCCAAAGAAACTCGACGATCTGCGAGATGTGAATTGTGAGCTGTGAGCTGCACGAACTACGATGTGAGGAAGCTACCACCTGAGCTCCTCTAAAGAAACTCGACGATATGCGAGATGTGAATCGTGAGCTGTGAGCTGCACGAACTACGATGTGAGGAAGCTACCACCTGAGCTCCTCCAAAGAAACTCGTACGATCTGCGAGATGTGAATTGTAAGTTGTGAGCTGCACGAACTACGATGTGAGGAAACTACCTCCTGATCTCCTCCGAAACTTGTATGTGAGGACGAAAAATCTATGTGAGGAAGCTTCCTCCTGATCGCTGCCGAAAAACTTGTCTATGAGCTATGTGAGCTAAGAGCTAAACACATCTAGCGCGGCCGAAAACTCTGTATGAGCGAGCTACCGCCTGATCGCTGTTGAAAAATCTAGGTGAGGAAGCTACCTCCTGATCTCTGCCGAAAAAAACTTGTATTTGAAAACGAAATTTGGATTGTGCTGCCTTAAATGGGCTCCATCCCTTCTTTCTCCCGAAAATCTTCAAAATTTTGAATGTCACGTGGCCGAAAACTCCCAATACCGAAATGATTTCCCCTTCTTACGCCTTGATTCTCATTGGAACGTTTAAAGGGTTTTCTAGAATATTCTCAACGACGTTTTAATTTTCAACGCTTTTTCCAGCAAGTTCCTACATGTTTTTACCCTGGGCCCATCTGGTGGTTCTGAGGTTGGGTGGGACCTCCTCCCCCATCCTCTTGCTAGCTTCCGATTTCTAAACCCTCATAAATTTTTTCATGACGCGAAAGGAGCCGCCGACCCTAGTGCCGCGCTCTGGGTGTGGTCGCCAACCCTCAGAATCGCCTCCCAACCGTCATTCGTTTAAATTTCTTCTCTTTAAACGTCAAAATTCCGCAACATGGATGATTAAATTTGTAATTAATTAGTAAATTATTCAAATCTCACAATATGTAGTTAATACATACAATACCGTTGTTTCAGATCCCTTCAAAACCAACACAAAAGATCTATGTGAGAAATTCAGATAATATAGGACCAGAAGACATTATTGATGAAGATATTAATGTCGGTCACTATCGTTTATTTGAAACCCCTGTTCAATTACAGACAATAAAAAAACAGTGCAATTTTTGTGCCGGTACGTTAATAGTAAACTTGGGATTGGAAAAAATGTGGAGTAACTTCAGATGAACTGTACAGAAAGTGTCTGTAGACGCTGTTAACATAGCTGTGTTCAGTTTATGACATCAGGAGTATCGATAGGTATCCTAATATTTTAAAAAATTCAATCTGGATCGATAGTACTAAACTTTAATCCTAAAGTGCCTTTCACTTAAAGTATGTCCTATGTGTGAATTTGGTTAAGCATCATTAGGCATTTCGTGTATTTTGATTTTAACTAATTCAATGCAACCAAAAACCGGGTTGTACCTGTATGGGACACAAGAGTTGGTAGTGTCAGGCACGGGTGTTCTGTGAATGAAAACTATCGAATATGGTCAACATTTTTCCATAAAAAAGTTAAATTAAAGAAGGAAAGAAACCCGCTCAGAACAATTTTGTGGAAAAGAGTTTCCAACTCTAACTCGTCTTCTTTTTAGTGCAAAAGATAAAATTACTCAAAACCACGACAGTGTGTGAAATCAATCTAAAAATATTAGTTAGTAAAATTTGTAGTTTCTGGTGCAAGTTATTATTATATCAATATTATTAAATTGAAATATTGGTCATAATATATAAATTGATAAAATAAGTTTTCAATTCGACTATCATTTAATAAATATGATTGAAAGAAAATGTCAAGTATATACACATCAAAATATAATCAATGTTGTTTTAATAGTATCAATTCATCAAATATTTAAGTGACAATTTATGAAATGCTTATCTCTTTACAGATATGTTGTATTATAATGTAATTATGTAGTAGTTGCGGCGATCACCCCCCATCCAACTAGGAAATATGAAATATTATTTCAAATTTAAGACTTACAAGGGAGTTATCAACTTGGGAAATTGACTTTGGAGTGGGACTTCATTGGATCGTAATGTCCCCTAAGACTCATCAATTTTCAAAGCAAGAAAGCAGAATGGCCAGCTAATTCAGGGAAAAAGCTCAAACTCATCTTAATTTATACATTTAAAATTAAACACCATGTTTCAACATTTCAGTGGCGTAATCAGTAGGTGAGTCTCTGTTCTCATATAGTGAAGTTTTATGTAAAAGTATTTTTAATAAAATTAATAATTTCATGAAAAATAATTATTTCAGAATATTACAAATGAAAATATAACTAATTTTTTATAATGAATGAGTTCTTTACACGAATTTGTATGCACTCATTATTTCCAATGTATTTTGGTAAATTTTTTCTAGAAACCTTCGTTAATTAACTGTTATCTTTTCATTTCAAGTTTGAGATCTCACTATAACGTCTTTTGTAATTTCTTATTCAACTCTTCAAATACTTTCAATTTCTTTATTTGCATACTATATTTAACTGTTTGACGAGAACAATATGAAAAGCTCCGATCGCTACAAAATTCAAGAAAAATTCAAGAAACATTTCAACGATTACCATATCTTGAAAAAATATAGAAAACTGGCGTATTATTTAAAAAGCAAGAGAGATACAGAGCATTCCTTATGGTTTCAAAATTAGTTTTCAGAATGCGTGAGAAGAGGGAGAAAAACAAGACCCCAATATATCCACCACGTAACCACGCTAAAACAAACACACTCGCACCATGAATATATTGCCAGCTCGTTTTATCTCGCCAGCAGAATATACGGAAAAAATAATTATTTTCTGAACAAATCAATATCATCTTCCATTGCGAAACACGACTTCGTCTACTCAAAATACCATTTTTTCGTCTAAATACTCGTAATCGTGATATTTAAAGTTTTACTGTTCGCTACGAGTTATCTAAGTTCTATTCGCGACAGTACCGTTAAGATCAAGCATTCAAAATTTGTGAGATTGAATCGAACACGCTCCTACCTTCGATAAACACGCAGAACCGCCAAGAAGAACGATTAGCATGGGACGGATTAGCAAACCCATAATCAGCTTTATTTGAAATTCCAACAACTCTTCACAGATTATCTCCTCTCTTTAATTCTATCCGTCTTTTTTTTTGTTTTCACGAATAAAGCATTAAAGTAACTTTTTTTCCAGACCAATCATCACGTAAGCAGTCGCATTCACGTCAATTTACAGAGACGAAATTCAGTCAGAGGAAGTGAAAAACATACTGACAACTTAACGAAACAAACCCTCGAAGTACAATCGCGACAAGCAACAAACATATGCACCAATACAAAAACACAGAATCAAAAATTTGAGGCCGCAATCGCCGGGTGCTCCAAGAAATAAGGCCGCGTACAAAGCACAATTACCAGCGAAATAGCTCGTGTCATAAGTCGAGGTACGTCGTGCATCGCATGGCTTCAAGACGGAGAGAATGTTCCAATATAGTTACGATGGCTACACCCTGTACTCCGTGCTTTTCCGATGTTAGATCTTTCACAAGTTGGCAAGAGTTGTCGCAGAGAGAATCTCCTTGGAACTTCACTTCATGCGAAGGAGAAGAAGAACTAAGACGAGTGGGTGGGTGGCCTACGATGTGAAAAGACCCCAAACCACTTGTTGCGTCATTCGACAACAAATTCGCACTAGAAAGGATTAAAATCCTTACGTGTACGAACGAGGAACTATAGAATTTATTATTCGGGTTGGAAATACTTCATAACATTCACTGACAAATAATTAATACTTCCAATTCCGCATAGCCAGGAATACAATAACAATGAAATGAAATATACATCCAGAATTACTCCATAATTAACGTCTTAGACCTTTTATACCTTTTAAAGGGTTCTAATGACCTCGATGTTGACGAGCCAAAAAACCCACAAAAAATTATACCTTTTATATGAGCTCTTCACTATGTTATTCGTCTATAAAAAATAGTAAGTCTTTATTATATATATATATATATATATATATATATATATATATATATATATATATATATATATATTTCCAGGAGACTTACATCTAGTAAGTACGTGTTTCGCGAATACGGGGCCCCGAGCTGTGTCTGGCATTACTTCCACTTACTTGTGTCATGCTCCTTCCTTTCTCTTTCCTGACCTCCCTTGGTCACCTCTTGTTCTTTTCGATCCCGACGCTATTAAGGCTCTGTCTCTTATACACATCTAGATGTGTATAAGAGACAGCATTTATTCCTCCTGTCGCCCCCACACACAGTTACAACTTGCGCTCAAGAGTACGATGTGGTACTCGAAGGTGACAATCGCGTTCAGGTGCAG
>NNCF01128889.1:500424-515602 GCA_002313205.1 Laupala kohalensis | reverse complement strand
TATATATATATATATATATATATATATATATATATATATATATATATATATATCAAATAATAGAAAAAAATCGTTTATGAAAAACATGCAAACACAAAGTTTCTATGGTCAAGAGGCTGTTGTGCGCGAACTTCAGAAGTCGAGGCAGGCGGTGCAATGGGTAGTACACTAGCGGCCAGAGCAGGATCTCCCGGGTTCGAGTCCTGCCCGTTGACGATGCAAATACTCCTCCGCATGCAGGAGGTACTCGGAAGTTGTGAGTTAAAAACAAAAATCACAGAAAACAAAATGATTTTTTAATCAATCGTAAAAATGTGTAAACCAGTTCCCATGTATTCCAGACAACACAATTTCCATAAAAATGAATTCGAAAAATACAATTCCCATAGCACGATTCATACCATGGATTTTTGTAGACGTTTGGTTATCACGAACTCTGAAACCTAGTCATTATAACAACTTCATTTTGAATAATGTTTTAACTTCTAAAAATGTTTTTTTTAATACTGTCGTAAGAGTCAAAGCAATCAAACTTTGAAATGAGATCATCGTAGATCCCTTTTTCATTCCTGAAACATTCTCATCGCTGAATTTCACCAAAATACAAAGAACCATCAACGAGAAAAAATTTCAGAATGTTCGTTTATTAGAGGATTCACTGACACAAGTTAATCAATCATTAATTCATTCTAATCTGTTCATTCCCCCACCCGTATTTTAATAAGTCATGTACCTCTTTTTACGTGTAAACCAAGTTTCAACTGTCATAATTATTTTTAATAATTTTTTTCTTTTCTCCTTTCATAATTACATCAATATTTTGAAAATTTGTTTTTAATGAACGTTTTAGATTTTTATTATTGCACGTCATGTATTTTAATTCTATTTAATCTTTGGATACTTCTCCAGAACTTCAACTTGAATGATGTGTGTTTCCGTCATTTTAATATTTCTTGTAATAGTTTTTGTACTTTTATCTGCTTTCTCTTCTGTTTCTCTACAAGATGCTTTCAACTGCCATTGTAAAAAGAACAGTGATTCCCTTTTTTAATATGTTTCCTCAAAGGTCCATGGACAGGTAATCATCTCTAATGGGATACACGTATATGGTTAAGTCCACACCATGCGTCTATGCGTATTACATGTTACATGCCTATACGTAAATAAAAAGAGAAGAGAATCTTAATAAGACAAATAAAACAAGAAATAAAAGTACGAATAAACTAGTTCTCAAGTTTATTAGAACTTTAAGTATTACAAACATTAACTTAATAGCTATTAGATTGTTTAATTCAATTAAATCTAAAGAATTAATCGTATAAGAAAATAACTATAAAGAAGAAATTAAAGAAATGAATTAGGACCAATGTTTAGATATTAAATGTTTTCTGATACCAATGTTTAGGATTACTGTAAATTTTTCTTTTCAGTAAGTTCTAGTGTGCAAGTTATTTTGTACCAGACCTGCGTACAGGAAATTAATTTACCTCTGTAGGGTTTTGCTTTGTAACTTTTTCTGGTTTTATAAATAAATATATGCATTGTTCGTGTGAATAGAACGAGACGAAACCGAGCCGTTCCGAAGAGAGGTTATTAAACACGGTGGGCGACTAACTTCCATTTTTTGCGAAGCTATTACAAGAAAGAGAGAGAGAGAGAGAACAAGGTTCATGCAAACAAAAGAGGACCTTGAAGAAACTGCTCGACACCACCAATTAGTTCGTTGTCCTTTTCTGCTCCTGGAGATAAGCGCAGCCCAAGTACAACTTACCTTCCGAGTACTTACTCGTTTAAATATTTCATTTACAAGGTCCACGATTACACAATAAGTAAAATAAATTACTTTTAGTTCCAATCAATTCAACGTCGTTACTTCGAGGGAGAACGGGCGACGTATACAAAAGTCTTCTCCATTCGCGCAGCTACAACAAATTTCCAAAATTTTCTCAGAGGAAAGCAAAGTTCTAAAATCTTGCCACGTCGATCTCGCCTTGATGTGAATGGGACCTTGTTCATAAGGAACGGGTTTTCATATCCAATAAGAAATTCACTTCAACGTGAAACGACATGCGATGTACGAAGCACGTGTTCGTTGTGGCGCGCTGCGGTACACGCCGCAGCAGCAGCAGCAGCAGCAGCAGCAGCAGCAGCAGCAGCAGCAGCAGCAGCAGCAGCAGCGACCCGATCGGAACCCGACCCGATCGGAACCGATCCGACCCCGACAGCACCGGTTGACTCGGCCACCTCAATGGAACGTTCATTCAAATCATTCGACGTTTCAAATGAGGTACTCGGGAAATCGTCTTGACGGCAACAATAAATGCGATTGGCCCCTCGATAGATCGTGCTGAGCTACGAGAAATGGAGACTGTTCGTCGTTAAGAAAGGGAGAAAAGGAGAAGAAAAAAGAGCAAAGTAAAGAAAATGTAAAAATCAATACGTAGATGTTGAATCGACGGATGTGCAGCGCACAGTCTGAGGGAGCGAGCAGACAGCGACGTAGTGGCTTTGGCCTTTGGATCAATATCGAGAATATTCAAGCGAAAGGGGGGAGGGAGAGGGCGTGTCGCCTTCGCGAGGTCATCTCCGATTGGATGGCATCGGTTCAAGTCGCATTGTTTCTCCTCTAGTCTGAGACGATGCGATTTATAAGTTACATCACGCGACTTTTGAGGATATTTACCAAACCCCTCACCCTCCCATCGTAAAGAATGAAAATCAAGGTAATTCAAGGACGAAATATAATCATTTGTATATTTAAGAGCGTTATGACGATCGAAAGTGTTACAGAGAGAACGATGCGTATGGCATTACGACACTTTTGATTTCGCCTCAATTGAAACAATTTTCGACATTTATGGTACAGCAAATGTAACGAAAATATAAAAAAACCCTCTCTCTCCAGACCGTGACGTCATTTAGAAACTATTCCCATGATGCATTGTAAACGCAATATTTATTTAAAAAGTACTCAATATTAACAGTAAATTTAAATAAGTTACAGTTCATTAATAATTCGCGACTGCGCTAAGCGACAACGTTCGACCTTCCGTCCACCCAATCGACTTCCGCAGTGGAAGGAGTTAAAAGCGCCACAGAGCGAAGGATCTGCCTCCATTTCATTTATGAAACACTATCATGAAACGTACGCGGAAATAAGATGGTGCCAAATCGATGACTCGTAATATTATGATGCACAATTTATCAATCTTCAAACACAAATTACTACATCATGCACCCGCACGAATCACGTCACGAATGATACAGTCGTCAAATTGTAGTGTCAAGTTATCCTGACTGAATAGTAACGCGTCGTCAAATAACGACAGACGTCGATAGCTCGACTCTCCATCTCAGCACTCGTGTTGCTATTAATGGAACGAAACCGAATGCGTTGCCCGGAGTTGGACCGAAAGTCGGAAATGTTTATTTCGTCGTTAGGAGAGAATAACCGTGCAGAAAAATTATTTCTGGAATGCAAGTAAATGTTTCTACAAGTACTTTCTCCGAATAAAAGTAAATAATAAAAATTTAACAATCGAATAAATCGACTTATTTCACAGACATTTATTAAATATTAAAGAAGTTTATTAACTATACTGTTTCCTCTCCTGTTCTTATGTAACTTCACGTAAATATCCTACGCATTATTGTCTTATTCCTTGATTTTGTATACGATCCATGTACTCTATATTCTGCGATTTGTGTTAACTCTTTGTTTGTTATTCCTTGCCCGAAGACGTCCCACTGTGGGAGTCGAAACGTTGGGTTGGTTCTCGAATTGATAATAAATCTGTCTGTGAAATAAGGTTGTTGTTTTTCGATAATTATAATTCCACAGACGTAATTACAATATGAATGAGAAATTAAATCTACACCTGTAGTAGAATTATTCCGAGGATCCAAAACTCTTATCGTGGAATAAGGATTGTGTGTTGGTCCTGAAACCTTAATCGATTGATTTGGTTGTCGTCGTCCACTCGGAACTTGTCCTCACGAATCAAGTATTAAAGAAGGAATTACACAATAGGAGAGAGAGAACCAACGCAGAGACGACAGCTCATTATGGTCTGTCTCTTCTGCCCGCTGCCTCCATTTTAACCAATTGAGATCATCATTTCTCTCCGCCTCCGTCTACCAGTGCGCGTGTCCTTAAGACACACAGATATTCGCTGCATTTAAAAAAGACGCGACCCCCCCCCCCCTTGGAGCTTGTGTTTACCTCGAAAGGGTAACAGCGCTCATTCCGAGTTACATCACAGTTACATTCTCAAACACGGGACACTGAATTCCATTGAAGTTTACGAAACCGTTTCGGAGATAAATACAAAAAAAAAAAAAATAATACATAGAGCAGTACACGAGCCAAAGGAGGATATAACGCAGCGGCGCAATTCGTATCCCGTTGTCTCCAATCGGATCCCGAATTCACGAATTCCTGCATACATGAAATTTGCGTAGACCCAAGAAACAGGTTCAGCGCTTCTTCTGGTAATAAATTAGTCGTCGATAGATTATCGGGAGTTCTTCGTAGGCATCACTCGCGAAGTTATGTTGAAAATCAACTCAAACATATCAGCTGCCAATAAATGGAAGAACGTCATCAAAATAATAATTGAACTCGTAAAAATAAGAATTACCAGACATAAATGTCCTTACAGAAACGACACGTATTGAATGCGACAAATCGGTTCATAATTCGCTAGAGGTCAGAAATGAGCATCTAGTATTCCAGATGCAAAAAATTGCACGTGAGATCGTAAGGGGTTGAAAGCGCGCTTATTTTCGCATGAAGTCTCTTGAGCTGCGTAACGACCGTCATCTGGCTCTGTAAAGCAAAAGGGGGAAGAGGCGGGATGGACACTTTGACAACCGACGAGTTCCTCCTTCATGAAAATGGACACGAATACCATTCACACTCCGCAGACAGTCGTACGTCTGCAGACCAAATCTACGGGAGAATCGAGCATTTTATTCAGTGATATGTTATTGAATAGAAAGCATCAAACTTTTCGACTATTTTTTGTGTTATGAAATACAAATTTGTTGACATTCCGTTCATTGTTCGTATAATAACAGGTACCTAACAGGTTTTATTTTTATCGAAGATGTAAGCTGAAATTTTCAATCCGCATCTGCCTTAGGGCCGTTGATCGGAAGTGAAGGGATGGTCCCTCGCTCGCTTCCGGAGAGTACATTACTTTATTGTCCTCCATGTGAACCTACGCACTTTTTATAATAAATTTATTTCTTTATAAATAATTTATTCGTGCGGCTGTAATGCCGCTAGTTATCCGCATCAGTTGAGAAATACACGGCGATCTGTTCAATTTCCAGGGGGCTAGCGTGTCTGTCCCTCGCACGCAGAGATTTATCTACTTCTTCCCTCAAAGATCGAGACCTGAAACGCCGGCTTCGCCTTCGACGAACCAAGAAATCCGAAGGAAGAGAGCGTATAAATCGATTACGGCATTAGAATCAGCGTGACGACACAGGAAAGGAACAATGAACGAGTATTTTTTGTGTTATGTATTTTTTGTGTTATCTGTATGGAAGATAGCAGCACACACTGGCCACACGTCTATTCAAGGAAATGACACGGAAAACGAATGAAGCAAAAAAATGTAATGAAAAATTGAGTTTGAATCGACACTCTTCACGAAACAGAGAGAGTTTATCAGCGTCTTTCGTTTTTCCCTTTTCTTCTTTTAAATAAATAGAAATAATTTCATTTTTTCCCCACGTCTATCTAGGCACGATTTTTATGTTCTCTTTCTTCATTTCTTTGTTTATCAATGTTTATGAATTAATTACTTTTTGTACTAATATTTCGTCTACCGCTTTTATTATTTTTTCATATTATAAAAATGGCGATTTATCACTATAGTGAATTTAAAAATTAATCATTACTTTCTTTTTTGAAGAGTACTTTCGAACCGTATTTTTTGTTTGTTTGTGGGGCTTTAGGGTCCGTCAACATCGAGGTCATTAGAGCCCATGCAGGTAGGGAAAAATGCAGTTTCGCACCATAGAGAAGAGCCGTAGTAACTCTTCCCCGTGTGTGGGACTCGCCGAATATCTCGACCATACCCACTAAAAAACCCTCCTGAAATCAGCAAATATCCAAATAGAAAGATGAACGAAAAGAAAACAGAATACCAATACATTATTTCGCAAAAAAGGAAAACAATTTTCTAAATATCATATTTTTGAATTACAGAAACGAACGATGAAAATAAAGAAGACAATAAAGATGAAAAGGGAATGCAAATTTTAAACCCTCCCGAGAACTTGTGGGAGGAGCCCCGATCTACTCATAAAATTCAATAGTTTATTAACATTAACCGTTTCATTCCCGAGAATGGTTGGTAAATCTGCAGCCAGACCAATTTGTCTCCGTATACTTGAGTATCTTCTGCAATCAGTTAGTAGATGACGCACTGTCAGAGAACAGCTACACTCCTCACAAATGGGTTCATCATCAAGTAGTAAGAGATACCTATGAGTGAGAGGACAATGTCCTATGCGCAGGCGGGTCAGCAAGACCTCGTCGCGCCGGGCTGGCCTACAGGAACTGCTCCATGACTTAACACATGATTTGATAAGTCGGAGCTTATTCCTTTCAACAGCTAACCACTCATTGCTCCATTCACTGAGAATCCTTATCTTGACGAAATTTAGTAGGTCTCGTTTTGGAATCGTGGAGAAATCCACGCGATTCCTGAGGCATGCCGCCTTTGCGGAAACGTCTGCTTTCTCATTTCCACTGATACCCACGTGTCCAGGAACCCAGCAAAACATTATGTTCTTTCCGTCACTTTGCAGTGTGAAAAGTACATCCTGGATGTTCTGGATCAGCTTATCAGCTGCATACATGTTCTGGATTGCTTGGAGGGCACTCAGAGAATCAGAAAAAATCAGGAAATGTGATCCGCGGGAGCACTTTGTAGTTCGCAATGCTCGCAATATGGCGTAGCACTCAGCAGTGTAAACACTGCACAAGTCGCCTAGACGGTAGCCACTGGTCTCACGGGGAAATACCACGGAGCAGCCGACACCATCAGCCTGCTTCGACCCGTCGGTAAACACAGGGATACGGTCCCGGTATTTGTAGAGGATTAGCTGAAAGTATATCCTCAACATCGGAGCTGGAGTGTTCTTCTTGTCATGATGCAAAAGATCGAAAATAATCTTCGGCTTGTGCAAAGCCCAAGGGGGAGACTTACTAAAACCTTGATGTAAGACATTAAGTGTGCGTATATTTAAGGTTTCCAAAATTTGTTTGGAGCGATATCCAAAAGGTTTGGTTGCTCTCAGTCTGTTGTTGTAGAAACGGATGGAAGAAGAGGATGGATGAAAAACCGCGTTGTGTACCAGATTGTCGGGTAAAGTTTGCAAGTGGCAAAAGTGTCGTAGCATGAGGATTTGCCGCCGGAGGGAAAGAGATGGTTCGCCACTCTCGACATACAAACTCGGAATGGGACTAGTGCGGTATGCTCCCGTAACTAGTCGAATTCCGGCATGGTGGACACTATCCAACTTCTTTAAATAGCTTGCACGAGCAGAGCTATATACAACGCAGCCATAATCGAGCCGAGATCTTATGAATGCTCGATAAAACTGGTGCAGGGAGTAGCGATCAGCGCCCCATTCCCTGCTACTGAGGCACTTCAATAAATTCAGAGATTTTAATGTTCTTGCTCTTAGGTCTGTTAGATGTTCAATCCAATTCAATCTCTGATCAAAAATCAGACCTAGGAATTTCACAAAAGGATAGAATTTGAGAACGTTGTTTCCCAGGGCGAGGTGAGGTTCTGCCAGAAGGCTTGGTCTCCTACTGAAAAGAACACAGCGTGTTTTCTCAGCAGAGAAACGAAAACCTGTCGTTTTCGACCAGTGGTATAATCTATTAAGGACGAGTTGGATTTGTCGCTCCGCACCTGTGACACTCTGTGATGAACAAAAGATAGCAAAGTCATCGACAAAAAGAGAGTGTAAAACAGGATTCTTTACAGCAGACGTTATGCTGTTTATGGCCACTGCAAAAAGGGTCACACTCAAGACTGAGCCCTGAGGAACACCGTTCTCCTGAATATCTCGAATATCTCCTGAATATCTCGCCGAATATCTCGACCATACCCATTAAAAAAACCCTCCTGAATTCAACAAATATCTAAATACAAAGATGAAAGAAAAGAAAAGAAAACAGTATACCAATACATTATGTCACAAAAAAGGAAAACAATTTCTAAATATTATAAATAATCGAAGCGTACACACGTAAAATATTTTCTTTCTGAAATAGCAATGACGACCAAAATTGATAACGCTGGTAAAAATATAATTACTTTATTCTGCTTATATAATTGAACAAACAAAAATCCAGACGAGAAGCAAAAATGGCTAAAATTTGTTCGCTCAATTCTATTAAAGCATTATACAAAAACCATTATCCATCTTCGTGACCCTCCGCGCTGCGACGGCGAAGAGAAGTACATTCGCTCATTCAACATTACAATGACCATCATTAATTTACACTCGTGAGGAATAAGACGAAAAAATCTCCAACTTTAAAAATGTAGCAAACGTCTGATTGATTTTCTACGAAGAATATTGAACATCACTTAAATCTTGAAACCCATCAACATTTTAAACGAACTTGAGTTCGGCTCAACGAATTCCTTAATATTGCAAATGTTTATTTTCCAAAGTGCTTGAAGGAAGGTAGATTTAAATCACAAAAACATTTTAAATAAACAGAGTAATAACATGTACTTAATGCGATTTCAACCAGAAAAACATGTCACCGGCCGTTTAAAGAAATTACACGCAATTATAATTGATGTTGAAATACATTGTGTCTTACGGAGGAAGGAACACTTATTTACAGAAATCTCTTAGATTGCGGTGAACCTCACCGCCAGGTAACAGATTAATCATGTTACGTCATGTTAATCATGTTTGTGAACCAGAAATGGAAAATGCTACCCAAATAAAGTACTTCCTAAGGGAGTCGCCTCAGATGAGGAATCTAGTCTCTACGAGACCACCTCAGAGGTCTTTGGGTTTCACAAGTTGAATGAGAATGATAGACGGACCCGAGAAGCGAACGGGATGGCGCAGTCGGTAAGCGCATGAGCGCGTAAAGCTCAAGGTCCCGGGTTCGAATCCCGGTCCCGTCTACTATTTTCATTCGACGTAACATGTTTAACTTATTTACAGAATAAGACCAACTTTTAAATCACGAAAATGATGTTTGTAGTAAATTTTCCCTGGTATTTGTAATATTGATTTTGCCTCTTTATCACGGGACATTTGAGAAAGCTATTTCACGTTTCTCGAGGTCAGAGCTATAACTCAGGAAACCGTTGTGGTTTTACATGCCCTTCTGAAGTGAGCTCCCATCCTGGCCCAGGTTTTTCTCCGTTTTTCCTTCGGGAAGAGGCGGATTTCTTATACAGGTTCTCTAGGCTTTGTCTAGGGGCGTGTTTATTGTAACAATAAATCGTGAATTTAGTGTTTTTTCAACTCTTATGATTTTTAAACACTATACTCAGAATAATCTATAGTTCGATAATAACTTGTACATGTAAATTTACAAACATATTTGCGTTAAATTACAAACATATTGACATTATATATGTATTATAACTCGCAGCTAACTTTTTATCTTATCTAGGAACTTTTGCTGAAATATTTGAATCCGCCTCTGCCTTAGGGCCCTTGATCGGAATTGATGGAATACGTCCCTCGCTTGCTTCCGGAGAGTAAATTAATTTATTGTCCTCCACGTGGTAATACGCATTTTGTACTGTTTTTTGACAATAAATTTATTAAGAATATAATTTCTAGTATATTATTACCTGAGAGATACAAAATAAATCATGTTTTCTCGTCATTATAATCGATACTGTTGAGTTTGAAAAGAATTCGAAAAATCGCTAGGAGTCGCACGACCGTCCTTTCGGAGGAGGAGAGAAGTGACGCGCTGCTTTCGAATGGGAAATCGGAATAATAGTTGCGACCATTTGCGGAAGGTTGCTCCTTCAGAGCATTTGCATCTCAACGAGATGAGTAATTGCGTTCGCCATTTCGCAAGAGCACGTGCTCTTCAC
Source organism: Laupala kohalensis (assembly GCA_002313205.1). Classification (NCBI taxonomy): domain Eukaryota; kingdom Metazoa; phylum Arthropoda; class Insecta; order Orthoptera; family Trigonidiidae; genus Laupala; species Laupala kohalensis. The sequence continues at coordinate 505,487 of NNCF01128889.1, read as the reverse complement.
GCCGACATACATCCCACCAACCAACCAATGCGACGAAATGAAGAGATCTACGAAGATTTCGAAGAGCAGCGACGTTGAAAATATCGTGGACAAAAAACGAATAATCAACTTCAACTGTGGTTTCACTTAGAAAGCTACTTCAATTCTGCGAGTATGTGACTCCCATCGGTAATGAAATACACACCCTTTGGATAGGGTTCGGAGTATCGAGGATTTTTGAAGAATAAGAGTTTAACACAAATAGTTTATTCATCCCGAGATTAGTCGTCAGTGAAAATAGAAATACAGAAGAAAAACAACAACTTACGGTCTACGCTAATTTTCCGTTTCACTCGGCTCCTTCTATGGTCGCTGAAGAAAACTTTAAGTGAACATAAATAAATAAACAAACGCAATGAATTCTAGAAGATGGATACTCAGGAGCGATTCTTTATCAAATTCTCCTTCGGCTCATAATATATAGATGTACCTCATAAAAAAGTAATGATGCCAAAATTACGAAATATCGGATGAGTGATACCGATACAACTGAAGTATCGACAACTCGAACTATTTTTTGACGCGTCACATAAGAAGTGTATATCGATGCGAATCGAAACCTAAGAGAATCGTTTCTTTCGCGTTCGAAAGGTCATATCGATACTTCATGAACTGTATCAAGTAATTAATACTGAAAAATAAGTTGGTAGCAGATGTCGCGAAATGTTACTCGTAAAATAACGTCGAAGTTTCTACATCCGTTGTCCGCTCATATGGTGGTGTTTTGTATTGGTAATTGGTTACGAGCAACTTTTCGCCAGATCTGCTTCCAACTTATTTTTCAGTATTAATTATTTGATACAGTTTATGAAGTATCGATATGATCTTTCGAACGCGAAACAAACGATTCTCTTAGGTTTCGATTCGCAAAACCGAAATTCATGGGTTTTGGCCCGGGTTTTTCTCCGGTTTTCCTTCGGGTACAGGCGGATTTCTTATACAGGTTATCTAGGCTTTGTCTAGGGGCGTGTTTATTGTAACAATAAATCGTGAATTTAGTGTGTGTTTTTTCAATTCTTATGATTTTTAAACACTATACTCAGAATAATCTCTAGTTCCATAATAATTTGTACATGTAAATTTGTTGCGTTAAATTACAAACATATTGACATTATATATGTATTATAACTGGCAGCTAACTTTTTATCTTATCTAGGAACTTTTGCTGAAATTTTTGAATCCGCCTCTGCCTTAGGGCCCTTGATCGGAATTGATGGGATGGTCCCTCGCTTGCTTCCGGAGAGTAAATTAGTTTATTGTCTTCCACGTGGTCATACGCAGTTTGTACTGTTTTTTGACAATAAATTTATTATTATTATCATATCTACTTGTATGGTAAAACAGAAACGTTCATTATATAAGACATTCAAATTCCTCTAAACGTAAATCAACAATTTATTTATTGTAAGAAGCTAAATCAACCTATACGAATATTCCACTCTCAAAGAATGAACACTATAAAAAATTCCCAACACTCGTTTTCTATTTTCGTGCTCCTCCTGTGTCTACGTTCTTCTTAATGAAGAGAAGTTTGATCCGCAAACACATTCTATAGATTCAAGAAGGATGTTCTTCGCAGAGGTGAATTCAGCTACATTTCATTTTCCCAATTCTCTTCACCTTACCAGGCGAAAATAAGACATTTGAAATAAGAATTCTGCTGATTCCCTTAGTCAATGTGAATCGGAGTCTAAGCTTCGAGTGACCGGGAGGTGCAGCATTCTTGAGCACAGGAGTAGTTTCTGTCTGTCTTTGCTACGGATTGACGTCGACGGCGACACAGGACAACAAGCAGCGACTCGTCTATGCGCTGCGCTATGCTATGCTACGCATGCAGCCACTGCTTCCCAAACCGGTTGCTCGGTCGCCTGCCTACCTCAATGGCTGCTCGCTCGCTTCTTAAGCGACAGACGAGGAAAGCGACGTCACCGAAGCAATACTTTCGTCGATTCAGATACNTTTGTGGGGCTTTAGGGCTCGTCAACATCGAGGTCATTAGAGCCCATGCAAGTAGGGGAAAATGCAGTTTCGCGCCATAGAGAAGAGCCGTAGTGACTCTTCCCCGTGTGTGGGACTCGCCGAATATCTCGACCATACCCACTAAAAACCCTCCTGAAATCAACAAATATCTAAATAGAAAGATGAAAGAAAATAAAAGAAAACAGAATACCAATACATTATATCACAAAAAAAGAAAACAATTTCTAAGTATTATATTTTCTAATTACAGAAACAAAGGATGAAAGGAAAGAAGACAGGAAAGATGAAGAAGGAATGCAAATTTTAAACCCTCCCGAGAAGCCCCGATTCAGATACAGAAACACCGCTGCAGTCCTTCGAATCTGCCTCGCAGGGTCACGTTTTGAGTTTCCTTCCGCAATGTTACAACTATAAATACAAGAACCGGGAAAACGTACAAAAAAGTAGACAGCATCTTCGGCAATAATCGTCAAAATTCCACTCAAATGGTAACCTCTCAGTTATATCGCAGTATGATGTGCTACCATCGAATTTAAAGTAAGTCGTATCCCCTTAGTGTTCACGCGACTGTTCAGAATATGACTTCCTCTTCGGCAATGCTACGCGAGATCGCTCATCAAACTCACAGAAGCTTTTAGCGACACTAAAACGCAAAGTTCCTACCTCGCTCCCATTTGTATTGAAAGTTGACATTAAGTTACCTTTTCACAATTCCCTCATTCTCAGTCTTCCAATCGAAAAGAATGCTTCGATGAGAAATAAGTGATTGATGCAGAAGCCTCTCGATGTCGATTTAACGAGAAGGAAAAAGGCGACCGCAGCAAAAGAAGGAAACCGGAGAGGAAGGAGGGAAAGCGGAATCGCCTCGAGAGAGGAGGAGGAGGAGGAGGAGAAAGTTCATCTTCCTTCCGATTCTCAAAGTGTTTCAACGGTGCATCAATGAAATGAGGAATGCACGAAACCTTGTCTCGAACAAAATAGATGTTAAAACATCTTTTTTTAAACCAAACTTATTTTAAAAAGTGCTGCTAAAGAGTAAATAATATTCAGTAAAATTGAAAAAAGAAAGAAAGAAAATTTCAAAAGCTCAGCAAAAGTTTCAGCAATTTGAAAGTAGTATTCGTAATTATGACGCTTGACGCCTCCAGCTTTTAAATTTTTTATTTTCAATTTTACTGAACATCATTCTTTACTTTTCAATACAGCACTTTTTCTTACATAAAGATTGTTTTAAAACAATTCTTTTACTTGTATTTTATTCACATTTTTCAGTATTAGAATTTGTTCATTTTTGTCAAACGAGCAATGCTAACTCGACTGACCTATCATTTCCAATTCTTTTACAAGTCATCCCCTTCCCACCTCGTCCCAGGGGGAACCAGGGACGTCTTATCCACACAACGCATGTTCTCAGATGGTCAGTCATCTGTGTACCGAGTTTGGTTGAAATTACTCCAGACATTCTAGTTACGACATAGGATAAACACTCTTACACATATGGACCCGTTTCATCCCCTTTAGGAATGAATTTTCGTGAGAGAGTCACGTATTGTCACGCAAACCACACACATCAGTAAAATCTCAAATCGATCGGAGTCTCGGAAATATGAATGAACAATTTTGAAACGGGAAGACAACTTACATATGGACGAAGCACGTTAAACAAAGTATCGTCAAATAAGCAGTACAAACTGCGTACGACCAAGTGGAGAACAATAACCTAATAAATATTTAAATTCGCCCTGGTTGGATACTAGTATACTCAAGTTATCGAGAGTTTGGACACCAAAAGAACAAAGATAGCGGACTCGAGTGGTGTTACAGGACAGCCACCACCAATATTTTAGAACAAAACCCCCACACTCGTTAAGACTTGGACTACCTCAGATTATCGTTTGATATTAAAATCATCGTTTGGAAGCACTTACACATGGGTGTACCAACGCTATGGAAACAACAAAGAGACTACCGTAAAATGAATTTCGTTGAAAGTAGATTAAAAAATTAAGATTTCTTGAATAATTTAAGCAATTTACTTTATAAATAGGAATATTAATTTTGTGTCACCCTACAAATGGAAAACAGAGGATTTTAAGGACAGGTTCTCGTAGAGTTACTTCGTTACGTTTGGTGGTAGTGAATACAACGTATAAGATGAAAATATCACTAAGTCGAGAAATGTACGATATAGGAGGAATCAATTGAGTAGGTTGGCAGTTCTCCCGAATTTGGTAACTTTTCGTACGAATCCACGAGAGAGATAAGTGAACGGTGAGGGAAATCGCATCGCGACGTTTCTCGGTCATTCAGTCATCCGGAGACTTTGAAAGAAGAAATGAGGAGTTTCTACAAAGGACGAGAGAAATGATTCGCGGACCGTCCCCGCAGCAGCGAAGCGAGCATGGAGGAGGAACACACTTGTCGGCCTCAATTGGGTAATCGCCGCCGCCCCCCTGGCTCGCTGACGCGTTGCAGAACCTGTTCGCGTCCAACTGCAAGGAATGCATCCACTCCTCTCTTCGCGCATACAGNTCTCAAATCATAAATACAAGTTTGAATTTGTTATTACAGAGTTATTGCTATCTGAAAGCAACAATTACACACAGATATAAATACTGGTGTTATCAATTAATTTGGAAATTTACCCAGATTATCCGAATCTCAAAAATTTACAAGTTGCTATCTCGAAATAGCTAACTGTTCCAAGTTACGTCATTCGCGCCTAATATCAATGTAATAGAATTACCGCAGCAATTCTCAGTGGTCTGACGACCAAAACTAATCAAGTCAGATCTCAAATAACTTGGGTCCTTCACACACTTCCGCAGAAAGTCTGAAAAGTCTCTGAGGATCTTCAATCCTCCCAATATATACAGAAGCGGATGTCACGTGATCACGCCCTCGCTAACGCACTGAGCACTCTACATCCGCTGGAAATATTCTATTCACACTCGCCACGCGCTTCTGCAACATTCTTCAGGGCATTCCTACTCAATTTTCAGAAGAAGATGGAAACTGTTTAGCCTCTACACAATGAACGGGAA
>NNCF01128889.1:484757-500166 GCA_002313205.1 Laupala kohalensis | reverse complement strand
ATAATATGCTATGAACATGGTAAATGATTATGAATATGGTACAACTGTAAATATGTTATGTCTGCTCCTTGCCAATTGTTGTTTGTTGTTCTTAAGTTTTCTGTTTTATGTATATATTGTAGTGATGCTTACTTGCTTTGTCTTTCTAAAAATGTGTTTGTTAATTTCGATTTGTACTGTTTGTTTGTTTATATTTATATGTTATATTTATGCCGTTGGCAGTGGTCTCCGCTAGTGGTGGGTCACCATGCCTCCACGCGGCGGGGACGGTAACTCCTCCATTTGCTGTGGCGTGACACAGTAAATGGGGGAGGCTGAATGGTGGTGGTTTTAGATTGTAGTTTTGTAGTTCGATTTTAGATTGTAGTTTTGTATTTGGATGTTTTATATTTTATAGAGAGGTGTATGAATGATATTTAGTAAGTTGTTAAGTATGTTTGGAAGTGTGTAAATGTTTTAAAGGGACTCCCCGCAATATGTGCTCCACATGGGCGCGGGGAGTCCCAATGAAATTGTATAAAATGTAGGATTGAAACCTCGATGTAAGTAAAATTAAATGAAAACAAAAAATGCACTGGTCCTGATGTTACAAGAGGGTTCACTGCAACAATCGTTTACTGCATAGGAAAATATGAGACCAAACCACAAAGAAAGTATTTATTGACAACTGCAATGTTTACAATAACTGTTGGAGCTTGCGTCCGCCAACAGTGATACATGCTGGACAGCGTGAGTGGAGCGATCGGGGCATCGACGCAGCTACGGATATTCGAGCAGCGAATACCAAGTATTTCTGGTGTTTGCGCCTCACATATCTGTACAGTGTCCTTCTCTACCAACCCTTTGAAGTTCGTACCGCGAATTCGCGATCATTCCGTATATACAGCTTACGCTTCCGAACATTTACGTACGATTACAGTAACAGGTGAAGGAAACCCATTTCTTCAACCTACTAACAAAAAATAGCCTATTGCTCAGGACGCTTTCAGGCTTTGTGAGAACGACGTATAACTGTAACACTTTCAAGCGCAAGTTGATCACGTATTCCTATACAAAAATTTAGCAACAATTCTTGAACAGGAGGAGTGAACTACAGTTTCTTGGAAACGCGTTTTCTCAACAGGCGCAATGTGACAGGAACTGGTTAGAGAGGAGCTCTCATCATACACACGATTGAAACAAACCCATTCATTTACAGTGAGTCACCTCGCCAGGCATTTTAACAAACGCAAACCGTGACAACGTGTGTATGTGTCGCAGCCAACACATCGCTAACCAGAGTATATTTCGCTGATTCACGTTTCTGCGTTATAATGCCTTTCCGGGAAAACGATATACTTCACTCGTTCATTTTATTTCTATCCAATTCATTTGATCCTCGCGTTCTTAACATCGTTCAGAACGTATATAACAAATAAAAAATATATATTAATTTGCATTTATGTCCAAAGAAGTTTCTAAATTGGCCGATCACAAAACTTGATACAAATTTAATGCTTCACTTTTCTCATTTTGTTCTAAAATTTGCTTCAGATGCATTTAAATATGAAAAATAACAAAAATGAAAAATATTCGTTACAAGACGATGTGTCAGAGAGAGAGAGGAGGAAGAAAACAGCTATTTCGTACCTTAGCTAACATACATTAATTTCACTAATTTCCAAATCGTAGATCTCAACAGTCGGAATCCTTCCCCCACTACGTCACGCGATCTTTCAGGATTTTCTTACCCCCACCACCGCCTCCCGTATCGTTACGTTATACCAAACCCTTCCTTAACGTGACGTCACAAAACGATCTGTCGCGTCCCATCGTAAAGAACGAAAACCAGTAATGAAAACATAAGATATAATAAATACCCACCAGCATACTTTAGATGATTGTAGAGGTGGAAGGTGTCGCAGAGAGAGAATGGGATTATAATACTTTTTTGTTTCCATTGTAAGTAAATTTGTCTCAATTGAGACAGTTTCAAACATTTATGATAAGGGCACTGCCAANTCTCCGGTGCCCCTCCTCACGAACCGTCACGTTTTGTCAACCCCCTCCCCCCATTTCCCAAAAACCGTGACGTAATTTATGAACGATCCCCCCCCCCCTAACAATTGATGACGTGGCTCCTCTTCTCCCTTACGCGACGGATAATACGATACGATACCATCAGGGGGCGTAATCGTTATAGGAGGACCTGGAAGCTTCTTTTCAAGATGCCCAAGGAGACGAGTGCGGGATTCCCTCGGGAAGCACAGACTAGCACTATAATGAGACAGAGTGACGTGAAAATGTCAAGAAAGCATGTATGCTGTGTTAAAAAATGCTTAAATAGTCCAATATTTCTTCTCTTTTCCCAAGAATGAAAGACTCAGTCCTACTTACCATCAATAATTATTACAACATTATTTATTAGCATTTATTCTCCATGTGGAGTTACGAAAATGTTTCTTGTTTGGTAATGCATCCTGAATTTTTCTTTAAGTATTTCTTTTTGTGAAAAAGGTGAAGATGCGTGAGACCTATATTGCTTCTGATTATCGTTGTAAATTGCAGGCTCGCCGAAGGCATTGGGCCCTGAAGGGCTAGCTGCATTTGTTTGAAACATTTCACTGCGGATGTCTTAAAATGTTCTCATTTAATTATTCAACTACAAGCGCGATATTTTTGATAACCGTTATGATAGATTCAGAATCTATAATTATACATCTTAAGTAGACCTAGATTATTATTTACATTTATCACCATGCATCATGTACGATATATGTTTTGGAATACTGCAACATTTATTGGATATAAGAGATTATAATTCATTATTCAATTGTAACATATTAGTTGGTAATATTATTTGTGACAAGTCAATTTTTTAACAAGCTGCATCCTTGATTAATAATTTTGTATGACTTCTTTCCAAGTGTTGTCCCCATTTATTACAATTCTTTTTTACACATGTGTTATATATGTAAGTGTATTTCATTAGTTATTATTTAATTCATCTATATGATGTTGAAACATTTTTTTCTTGTATAGAACCTGCACAGTTGAAGCCCATTGCTAGTTGTGCCTAGTGTCAATCTTTACTGCCCTTCAATGCTTTCTTTCTCGCAGTCTGCATCTATTGTTTCTTCTACACTCTACTCTTTGTCTTCTGTTGTCTCTGTCTTCCACTTGTCTTCCCCCTCTTCAACATCTACTTTTAACTCCTGTAAGAAACAGCTCTTATTTCCGTCCACACCCACTTCATTTTCCAATGCATGTGATTCATTCTTTCCTTTGGAATCCTGGGAGCAATATTGCTTTTACCTCCTCCACCAGATGAATCACCTTGAAATCACGTCATACAACTGAGATTTGTTCTCTGACACCCCACAAGACGTACTTGTATTTTATGTTTTTGTATCAATGTGGGAAGCGGAAAGAGAGTATTTTGAGGAAGTTGAAGAAGTAGTATGACAGACCTAAGCAATTGCTAAAGCAGCATCTTCAAAGTCCTTTTCCTCAATGGTATGAGAAATTGATGACAAATACTGCCGGCTTTTTGCTTAGGTCTGTGATAATCAATACTGAGAAGAATCCCAAGGGAAGACGATGCTCCTGCGATGACAAACTTTCCTGTCTGGCTCTCTACAAGAGACGTCCTAAATTAAATCGTGTTATGTCAATTAATTTATCTTCCAACTCCTAGAACCTGGCGAAGATTGCTCCAAGGAGCTACTCTTCATACAGGGATCAATGATGGAATTTTTTCCGCTCTTGCGCTATCAATGAAGGCAATGCCAGAGAGCGACCGACTTTGACGAAGTATCAGTCAAAGAAGTATCAGTCAACCTGCGTTGGACGTCATTGAGGGTTTGGAGGATCGTGGAGACCTGAGCGAAATGCAAAGTTAGCCTTAGTGATGAGGCTGCGGGGTTTGGCCAAGAAACGGAAGCAACCCACAGCATTCTCTTTCACATGCCGTGGAATGCCATCATCTGATCTTGTGTCCGTCTTGAGAAACGTTCTCCTGCATTGTTGGGAAGCAGACTGTAGAGTTCTACCTACAGCGCGTGATATGGGATCCAATAATAGGGCAGCACTTCATCATTTAGGATCTTCTGCACACCATCCCTTTTTTTACATTGGAGAGCAAAAAGATTGTGACTCAGTTTGATGTTCCTCACCTCTTGAAATGTACCAGAAATGCACTTCTCAATTATGTGGAGTGTAGCATTTATATCGGCGAAAACAGAGACAGTGAACTGGCTAAATGGGATCACATTGTTCAGGTGTTTGACTTGGATAAAACTATTTTACCGGAGTTTGCCAAAATTAACTACCGAGCATATACATTCAAAGGGGAAACAAAAAATGAAGGTAAAATATGCTGCCCCAGTGCTCAGTTCTTCAGTGGTACCAACATTAGAATTTCTTACGGCACTTGGTGAGTGAATATGTTACAATATTTCTTGGTTATTGACCTCTGTATGTTATTATTAAAATATAGAATTTCCTTAATTTTTTTTACCTGCAGCTTCTCTTCCATTGACACCAGGAACGGTGTATTTTGTCGGTTTTTGCAACAAATTATTCGATTCGTTGATTCGATCTCAAATAATTTGTAATATCGATAGAGTTCAAATACAAAACTAGTTTATTAGTATGCATGTTACCATCTTTTCTTTAAGCGTATGTGTTGAAAGTATAAGTAGTGTTTTCTTATTTCAGAAAATTGAGATATTACTCATTGTTTCTCCGATCTATTAAAGAAGGCAAAGGCAGAAATTGGCCATTGGAAATTTTTTCCCAAAATAAGTAATAAAAGAAAAGTAGGCAAACTCCCATTTCAAAGTGGGATCACTACTACGAATGGGATGGAGCATCATCTTATGATAACACGTTCGCACGGTATTGACCATTTAAGTCCGCGCCACATAAACCAGGATGCTTTGGAAAGTCTGTTTGGACTCATTCGATCTCNACACACACATATATATATATATATATATATATATATATATATATATATATATATATATATATATATATATATATATATATATATCGAAAATACGCATTGTCAATGGATTACCGAATTGTGACATTTCAAATTCTGAATGCGACAATGCAGGTCTTCTGTGCAGACTTATAAGACTCATTCGTGGAAATGATTCACTAAAACAGTTCCTCTGACTGACAACTCATCCAGCAACGAACAACTGCCTCTGTCAGTTCCTGTACCAACTGAGAAGGACAGTTATACAGTGGGCAAACTAAAGTAACCTATAGACGTCCCACCAGATGCCGCGCAAAACACGGTTCCATTTTTAAATATGGAAAATTCCCATCTGTATTCTTTTTTGTGGGGCTTTACGGCTCGCCGACATCCAGGTCATTAGAGCCCTAACATTTTGTACAGGTAGGGAAATGCAGTTACGCAATAAGAAGAGCCAACATGACTCTCCCCGCGAGTGGGACTCGCCGAATGACTGGATCATACCCACTAAAAACCTTCCTGAATTACAATATATCCAAATATCCCGAAAACATTATAAAAACCGAAAACAAAGAAAAAAAATTTAGAGAGAGAGAGCAAATGTTAGTTCAAAGTAAAGGGGAAAAATATTTAAATCCAAACCCTCCCCAGAACTTGAGAGAGGAGCCCCGTTTCGTACATGAATTTGAGTAATGACATACGAAGAAAGATCAGATACTGCTCCAGAGGCCACATTCCTGAAGAAATCTAAAAAGGCGAATCATAATCTGTTCATTTTCTCCCAGCATAACGTTCAAACTGTTGAGTAGATTGTGTTGCCGTCGGCTGGTACTATATTTGAGACACTCCAGAAGAAAGTGTTCCACGGTAAGTGTTGTGTTGCAATTTTTTTACAGGTTCACGGCGTAAGAGATACCCGTGGGTAAGATACCAGTGGCCAATACGAAGACGTGTAAGGATGACTTCTTCACGCCTGTTCGCATGGGTAAGATGACACTCAGGTGTTAATGGAGTCTTTTACCTTCCTCAGCTTGAAGGCGCAAGTTTGCCATTCGACTTCCCATGTCCCAAGAAGAGACGATCTTATGGCAACCTTTGAATCTGACGCAGGAACAGATGAAAGGTCAAGGACTGCCCTCTGCGTTCATCAGCTTCTTCATCTTCTTCCATCTGTGGATACAATACTCGAGTGACGAGTGCATTGCGTGGGTAGGATGCGGGTCACGCGTGCGTTTCGCAAGCGCCCCCAACATAGAACTCTCATACAGCTCACGTACAGCACGCTCTGCTCCAGTACTCGATTCGATTCAATGACCTCTTGTGCTGGCGACAGATCAGACTTAGCAGTCGAACATGGCGAACGACTACGTTGGAGATACATCATTGAAAGATTTCATTCTACAGTCACGTAAAAAATTGGTTCCGTTAGCAATGAGCAATATGTTGTTTTTTTGCGAGGCTTTACGGCTCATGTCGACATAAAAAGTCATTGGAGCCCGAAAAACTCGTACAGGTAGGGAAAATGCAGTTACGCACTAGGGAGAGCCAACATGACTCGCCCCGCGTGTGGGACTCGCCGAATGATTCAACCCTACCCACTAAAAACCCTCCTTATCTACAACACACCAAAACATATCTCACAACATACATCAAATGAAGGGGGGGCTAAAATGAGGAAGGGCAAAGAATAAGGGGGGACAAAAAATGAGAGGAATGAGGAAAATGAAAGATACCCTAGCGTTGATAGGGNCCAAGGGAGGTCAGAAAAGAGAAAGGAAGGAGCATGGCACAAGTAAGTGGAAGTAATGCCAGACTCAGCTCGGGGCCCCGTGTTCGCCAAACACGTACTTACTAGATGTAAGTCCCCTGGGGGGAATGAGCAATATGGTTTGTAATTCCCTTAATATGCTACTTACCCCCATGATCGACGCTACACTCGTTCTACAGAAGACTGAAGTAAGATGCCACGATCATCCAACCACTATGAACCGCTTGGTCCAAGGGGAAGTGGTATGAATAAAAAACATGCACTGTATTGTTTAATAAATGTATTTATCAATTTTCCGATCATATACTAATGATCTTGTTGGGCTCTAATGACCTTGTTGTTGACGAGCCCTTACAGCCCTACAAAAAAAATTCTAATACGCAAACGTCCTCTAATTATTTCGTTCCTTCTTTACGCAAATAGCACAACAAAAAATCAAGCTTTAAAAGATGTGTCCTATTATTTTCTTTTCCACGATAACAGCGTTTAAATAGTACGTAAAGAAAAGACGCTACAGGACTCATCTATTTGAAAAGGATACAACTCGCCTACTTGAAATGAAGAGAGGTGACGCGTCTCACCAACAATATTCTGACGGAATTGTGCATCATCATTCTGACGTTGTGTTGACATTGTTTCATGCAAAATACAGCACCGAGTGAAACTTGCCTACAACTAGCAGAGGTAACTAGAGGGAAAGTAGTATCTGCCATAAAATAGTATTGCTAAATAAAAGTAAATGTTTTTTGGTTTTTCTTTCCCAACGCCCTCTTCCACATTTTCTTATTTTTCTTTGTGATGTTGTGATTGTCTTTGGCTTTTAGCCATAAAATGCAATACGTGGAAGCATGGAGCTGTGCAATATCAATTCGTATTCATATAACAACGAATCGCATTTCTCTCATCAGTGTATCAACCTGAAGCAGCTTGATTGTATTCCGTCAATCAAATGGAATGATATCGACAATAGCTGTCCCCTTCGCTTCTACGAAAGGACACGAGGCAGATTCTATAGTCAGAAAAGTCGAACTATCCCACAACACGCCCCAAAGGTGCCCAAGAGGTTCGCGGAGGGTAAAGACCCACTAATACTTGCCTCGGCACTTGAAGAGAGAGCTGTGGCTCGCATCAAGCTCCGGCCGATTTGACCCCGCGATAGACCGGGCACTTATTTTTACAGGAGACTGAGTAGGGCTGGGAGTCAGTCTGGATGTTGTGGTGTGATTAAAAATTCCCCGACCGTATCCCGGCCCTGTAGCCAGAAACTTAGCGCTCTACATACTGAGCCACGCCGACTCGCTATCAAACAGACTGGATGGGCCTGGGAGCTACCCTTCCTTCCGGTGCCAGTCGCTTGTCGCCACCTGCTGCGAGTAAGCGAGCGAATGGTCACGGCCAGCAGCCACCCACGCAGCGATCGAGCGTTGACCAATGGACTATTCTGAGCGCAGCAGCGCCGAGGTCGCCGCTTGTCCCTCAGGTACTGCCATCTCTGCCTTCTTCCCCTCCAGTAATACTAGTATCGCCAATGCACTTACGGAATGAAGCAGAGTATACAGCATACGAACCGGTCAACGTCAAATACCACCTACAAATTAATAATCGCACCTACATTTCAAGTCACTGTTCGAATTAATGAAAATTACGTATTCTCATTCAAACGAAATTTTCTTTCGCCTCGCTTCCGTAACATTTTGAGGGTTTTTTTTAATTTCACCAAAAGAAAACGTAACGGAGTTAAAAGGGCGAGTGGCCCTTGTTTACATGACGCCAATGCACTCTAGAGACACTGCAGAGAAACACGAGGTATTTTAAAAGCTCATCGGTCCAAGTTCAGTTAGGGAAACACAAGACATGATCCCAACATTTCCACTGGTTTATCAAGCTTTATACCATTGGAGTCGGGAAGAATCTACATCAAGACGTTCGAGAAACAGACAAAGAAGCGTATGAATGGAGAGGGTTTTGTTATATAAAGCAGGAAGAGGAGGCAGCAGCGTATAGCAGTGGAATGGATGGATGGTGAAGCAGTTAAAAATACAGCAGCGGCAGTAGCCTCAGCCTTTACCATGGCGGTGGAGGTGGTGCAGGGGGAGGATGACAGCAGCAGGCGCCAAACGCAGCTCAGGGACACGTGGAGATGATGGATGGCTACGCATTCGACGGACAGGAAGAGTAGTTGAATAAACACAAATATTTAAAATATCCAAATGCATATCAGAACAGAGAGAGAGTACGACAACCACTAACCATGTGCAATCGCATTTCTAAAAGGTACATTTCTTTATGTAATTAACAAAAACGATCTCATTAATGCAGACATATTGTAGCATACTTAGTGGAACTACATCAAATATCCACTAATCACGGAATAAAATACTTAATAGCAGTGGGAAACGGAATTTTATAAGTTTTAAAGTGTTTCTATTGTTATTAAGTATTTTATTCCGTGATTAGTGGATATTTGATGTAGTACAATACATTGTCTGCTTCAATAAGGTTGTTTTTTTTTATTACAAATATTACTACGCAAAGATGGACTTCTCGTACAATTTCTAAATATTTTTTTCTCTCTCGTGACACTTAAATCAACTGAATTCGTATTCGACCTCTCAGGAGTCGCTACACACGTCCGTTGTACAATTCGCCTCCGCCATAGTGATTGTGCAAATGATCGAGTCATAAATACTTTTGTGACGATGTAAACGTTTTGTAAATAACGTAAAACATAAATATCAGTTTGCTCTCCACAAGTGGAAAGAAAGAATACTTCAAATATAGAACTTCTTTATATATTCAACTGCTTTTCCTTCTTCTTCTTCTTCTTCTTCTTCTTCGAAGACGTAACACGTAACTTAACATGAAAGTGTAGGATGCTAATGCTGTATCCATCAATGACATTGACATTAATAGGTAACTCTCATATCGACGCCTGAAGGACGGAAGAAAGGGCTCTAATGACCTGGGAGACATAAGAAACCTTTGGTTCTTCTTTTTCTTCTTCTTCTTACGTCTGCGACGAAAACAAAGTAAAAAGTCATTCGCGTCACGTGACTGAATAAATGAACGCCAATGTCACCGCGGAGATAAAAGACGACACTTACTCACTTAAGCACTGCGGAATAAAACATGAAAAGTAATGAAGTCAAGTTACGCAAACATGTCCTTGCTGACTGCGACTCTCGAGGAAACAAGGCAACGAAATTATAGCGTGCTGTCATTGGGAAACACTTGATAACACGGGAGAACTATTTCACTGCTAATACATAGTCAGTGAATTAGGACGAGTCGTCTCTTACAGTTTCAACTTTTTACCCAAAACAATAAAATAATTCAACGTGGCGTTTCTCAAGATATAGAGAAGAGAACAACAGACGTCCATTTGGAAGAAAGGAGAAAAGGTATAGCTGTTGCACTGACCAGTTAGTGCCAGTGGCAGCGCCAGTGCTTGTGAATCAGTCCGTGGTCTTCGGAAGCGAATCGCTTTCGAGTGAGGGAAGTGGGGGTGGGGTTATGTANCCCCCCCCCCGCCGCCAGCAATGCACCTGCTATATACTCATTCACTGCCCAACAACACACAATGGCAATTTTCTTGCATTACTATATAGAAATTGAAAAATAGAGCTGACGAAATAGAGAGCCGCGAACCTATTTCTAGGGACTAGGGGTTATAGAAACATTTTACATGAAACGTTGGAGGGCAAATCTATGCTGCCACGATTCATATTTAGCGTGGCATGTCCGGTGAGAGAAAATAGAAAAACCCCATCACACATTACAATACGAAAACATTTTATTCTAATACTACACATCCAAAATACTTCTTTAAATAAAGAAATATATTTAATTTTTCCACGCTTGAAAGAACATGAATTGGAAAATGACTCGTTTTATTCGTATTCCCATCCCGTGCCATCGATCGAAAGCGTTTAGAAAATTAGAAAACGGCCCGAGGGCAAAGATGAGTCTGACAGCGCCGATTAATATGTAAACCAAAACATACAGAATGGGACCGTTCTGAGAATAAATTTTTCCGAGATGTGATCTCAAATCGTAAGCATTAAGATGTGATTGAAGCAATCCAATAACGAATGATATTGCGATTGAGGCGTACAATTATTTCTTAAGCACGTTGATACTTCTTCCTGCGCTGCAGAATGAAGCCGGTCGATACGTCACGTCGAAAGCGCGCACGAGAGAGAAAATAATGTCTATTAACGACGATTAAGACCACAAGGTTTCGAAAGAAAGAATTTCTGCAAACTCGGATACTTCGCAGGTCGTTCGACGAGAACATTAATTATACGGTAGAACTTTCAGAATTACGATGTAAGCGTAAAGCAGTAATGTACTTCTATTGTCCTCGCGATCGCTAAGAGAAAAATGAGGACAATAAGAAGAGCGCGCGTTCACATCACCGAAGGAAAGAACGAAAGTATCACACAGAATTCATTCGATACTTCTATAAATGCAACTGACAGTTAAGCAAAAGAATGCACTTTCAAAACGAATATAGCTTTTCGTGTGAGGACTTAGTTTCTATTGTTATTCACTTTAAATGAAATACAAAAAAAAATTAACGTTCAAATGCAAAAATTATTTTTATTTTAACCCATTACCGAACTATTGCATACATCTGACAGATACAACGTAAAAATTGTTATAGAATATAAGGACACTTTTTATGAAACTACAACAAATAAAACAGAATTGCAATATGGGTAATGTATTAATGAGTTTCAATTGGCTTCACACCAAACGAAACAAGGAATTCCATAAGTATTTCAACTCATCTGGCGCCAGCGAATACTTTCATGAATATTAGTACCAGTCAATGAAATAATAAACATCCCAGGAGGTGGAACATACTGGAATGTTCAATTTACTTTTAAATTTTCCGTGATAATTGTCTTACACCTCATTATCTGTCATCGACAGTTCAACAAATACTGAGCTTTTCTCGAGATGGGACATACGAATCCAAGAGCGATCGTCTCGGGCGCCACACATCAAACAAACGGTTTCCTAAATAATACTCGTCTACTAGTCCGTGTGAATGAAGAAATAATGGCAGTGGGGTGGGGGTGGGAGGGGGGAGGGGGGATGCCCACTCATCGAATGCAGGTGTTCGCTCCGAAAATTCGTCCTTCTTCCTTCGCAGCCAATGAACAGCGGAGGCAATTCACTCGAAGGGCAAAATCGATCGCTGGCCAACGCAAAGAGACAGACGCCTTTACGGTAAGATTAACACAACTTCTCATTTTGAAATCGTCCACTTCAAATGACAGACATAAACATATTGCTCACCGGGATATTTAAGACATACTTACATTCTCTACGTAACATTAGCTCTCTAGAACCATTTCCTGACAAGGATCGCTTTTATGAAACGAAAAAAAACTTGTTAATATCACTTCCGTTTCTTTGCCGTACGACTTCTGTGACGATGCAAAAGTTCCTCCAAGTCTTGTTTGCAAAACATTTTCGCAACTATTTCTCGCCGGTTGGGGGGGGTGCAGTTTCAGATATATCATCATTAATAATTTGCCTCACACGGAGAATCATGAGAAATAATAATATTTAAGAAGTTCTAGCAAAGGTAGAAACGTTGATGGAGAGATTTCCTGTGTGGTAATTGTGTGTCTGCGAAAAAACACTGGCGAACAAATCATTCATATGGAACGACACCACGGCCCTTTAATAAGCAAATGCTCAATTAAACACAGACGACAATTCACCTTCCTTCATATTTTAATTAAATCGTATCAAGATTTCATAGGGTTTCTGTTGTTTACAGTTTTCTCACTTCCTTGTTAATAATCGAAAAGATAATAGTTGAAATTATATTACGCAGGTTCTTGTAAACGATTCGAAAAAATCAGGTGATTCATAGAAGGAAAGCAACATAAAATACACAATGGATGGAACTGCTCTTCAAATTTCAACAAGCCGTCGCTTCTTAGTAATACATTTGACAACCCGTCACAGGTCATTGCACGATGCGTGGTGTGACCGTATAATTTTCATTAATTCGTACTATATACATGATTCTATGTATTTTTGCACCCACGTCATAGGAGCATAATAATAAGTATTTAACGGTTTGTCCCGATGTTAACTATAAAGTATACTGCAATAGAATGATGACAGCCCCATAAAAAAAACATCTGTACCAGAGACTCTGGTATATGGATTCGACTTTATTTTATGCCGAGAACGATGCCGTTGTCCCCAGAAAGATCCATCGTGTCAATTTTAGTTATCGCCGAATTACCTCAAAATATCCGTCGAATCCATATACCCGTCTGTGGTACAGAGAATTATTTTCTTGTGGGACTGAGTAATAATACAAAAACCATCTGACATAATTGAGCTAATTAACGTCCATAGCAAGAGCAAGAATCCACTAATGCGACCGATCTCACAAGTGTTGAAAGTAGGAGAAATTTCAGAATAAACGCCACGCCCTTGCACATACATCACCTCAACTCTCAACGGATGAAAGCTTACATCGTAAAAGTGTTATAAGGTGTTTCGTACACTAACTTTATATGTAATACAAATTTGTAATGTAATTTCTGTGTGTTCCATGCAGTAGTTGAAGGTGTCCAAGGTGTTCTCGGCAATTTCTTGACCTTGGCTCTGCGAGGAGATGATGTGGCCAGCATCTCGCTCCTATACTTCGTATCTCTATAAAATTTTGATTTTTTTACAATTTAATATGTATTTGCCATTTCAAACTATTTATAAATTTGGTCTCTATTTAATAATGTTAATTATATATTAATTCGATGTATTTTAATTAAAGATAATATTTATAAATTTGCGTTGCAAACCACGATTTCCCCAGATCCCTCCTTGCTGACGGTCGACATCCGCCACCGATAATTGCTACACCTCTCTCGTCCTTGAAGTCACACAGAAGCACTTTGATTATTTAAAGAATCTCATTTTCAAATAGATGTTAGGAATAAGACGACATTACAACATTTGTATCTCTCAATACTATCAACACGAACTTCCGATATTCATTAGAAAGAACTCATTTATGAAAGTACGACTATTTCCGCCAGAGATGAATCACGTTTACAAACGCACTTTGTAGATAGAAGCGGAGTGACGCAGCGCATAGATGGAAAAACAAGAATAGTTTTAACTTGATTATGTCGCAGAATTCGAACTTCCGCTGAATCATTATTATTATAGTCTTCTACGACCGCAACGAAACGAAGCAGCGCAAAGCTTCAGTTGGGGTTCAGTTGTAACATTCTGGAAAACAACTTGTCGTGCGAATACAAGACACTAGTTGTAAAAAAAAACATTTAAGCAGAAGGTATTAAGAGAAAGCAAAGACGAGTTTGCAATTTTGCTCCCCTTATAATGGTTCATTTTTTAATCTAAATAAAACGAAGCCTATAATTTTGTGATACGATGTATACCTACAACACAAATACAATAAATATATTTCATCACCATAAAAGAAACACAAAATCCCACTCGACATGAAAACGAGTGAAATTTCACATTCGGTTCACAGGACGACGACGACCACTGCAAAATTCCTAAAACCAACAAAAAAATTATTTTTACAATTTCCTTCTCGTTTGTTTTTCGCATACCTGTCATAAAAGATCCTTAGCTTGTCCTAAAAAAAAGGAAGTAGGATAAATACGAAAAAAAATATATAGTTCAACGGGCGAGATTTCAAAGCTTTTCAAACAATTGTTGACATCACAAGTCAAATATCATCCAGACACACTTTCTCCGGTCGCCTCTCCCCAATCGACAGCGACCGAGTAACGAATCTTGAAAAAACATAAAACAATGAATGCGCTTTTGATATTTCACACGGTGTTCCATTAACACACGTTCCGACACTTCCGGATGTTACAAGACAAAAAATTATGCACAATTGTTATTCACTCACATACACAATTCAGTTAAATTAATTTCATAGTTTTCCATTTCGTTACTAAATTAGCAGAACACGCGGTTGAAAAAGTAATTAGAGGAAAGTGTTCAGTTACTTTACCACAAAGTTAAAACGAATTATCAATGTCTTGTTTCGTATGACGAAAGAAAAGGCATAAGTGAATTTACACAATATAACACGATAAACTAATTCTATTTAGAAATGAAATAAATATCGAGATCCGCATAAGATGTCACCTAGTCACCACAGTGGGGCGCAGCCGCTCCCCCCCCCCCTCTCGGTTTACGAACACGCACGAGTGAACACAAAGTCACAAATAAGGAAACACATCAACTAATCCCCAAATACATTTCTGGAGACGACTCTGGCCTGTTCTGCGTGAGACGAAGAAATAGCTTTCTCTCCTTCCGCTTCCATCAAAAGCAGAGGGAAGACGCGAAACAGCCCCTTCGTCCAAACAATCCTTCGCGCTCAGAATATCCATCACCACACGCAAACACACACGCGACAGGGGTGTACCGTAGCAATTCCTCTTCTCTGGGAAAGAGATACGGATGGCCATTACCTCATTGTCTTAGTAAAATTGATTTCAAATCGTTGACATCTCTGCATTTCTGAAGCGAATGGAACTTGATGTGAAGGGAGGTGAATCGAAAAGAACATTCCCCACGATGTGTCGTTATTAATCATTTACGAGTTTAGGTCTTAAAATAAAGTTAATTTGTATTTGCCGAGGTTTGAA
>NNCF01128889.1:439414-480100 GCA_002313205.1 Laupala kohalensis | reverse complement strand
ATATATATTTGAACGTTGAAGAAAATTACAATAGTATTTTATTCTTATGCCATAAAGTGGCCAAGAATAACAACTGTTGGTGCTAACATTGAGTTATTAGTACATCTCGTAAATTCTTCGAATTTTATAATTTTTATCACTTCTCTTAATGAAATTTGGAAATTAGTGTACTACCTTTTGACACGCGTATTCCCATATAATAATCAGTTCATATTTATGGTGATGTTACAAAAAACAAATTTGAAGCGAACTGAACGTTTTTTCTCTTCGTAATTAAAATAGTAAAAAATAAAGCAATTTTCTAATTTAATGAAACGAAGAAGTGAAGTATCGGAAAGAAAGAACGTCACCAACAGGAACAACGCAATTCACTTCCCAATGAATTCATCTCAAGATGGCGTGCGACGTTTGTACCCGGGAGCGCATAGTTGCCTTAGTAACACGTTAACCCATCTCTCAACGGCGACGAGCCCTCCATCTTAAAGCAACAGCAGCAGCGGCACTCATCTCGAGCGAAACTCACGTGTCATTACGGCAGACGTGATTCATCACACGAGAGCAGGCTGCCAACACATTTGCATACAACAGCAGCGGAGGGGAATCGTTCTGCTCAGCGTGATCGTCCTCTTGGAATCGTACTCCGTAATCACGCAAATGAGGATAAGGGTACAGGAATTCAAATTACAGCGATAAATACACAACAATATTCGAAGCTGAAAATACAGTATCAAATTCCCGACACAAGACATGTTGATAGGTTAAGAAGTTGGCATACGTTTAAAAACAAATTACTGTATTTACTCGTGTGAATTACATACGAATATCTAAATTACGCTAATTTTCTTATAAAAATATTTTCCCCTCAAAACATGCAATCAAAATCGGGTGACGCGGCAAACACGACGCTGTGGCAGGTATAGGAAGGCGGATTGTTATTCGACACGTTTTGACGAGCCCTAAAGCCCCACACAGAAAAAAATTCGCCACGTCCGTTCCGCAAGTCAATTTTCGTCCGTGAGTGCAAGTTAAAGGCCCTTCCCTTCAAAGAATGTTATTATAACAATGGACATCACCCCATAATACCAAGCACGTCGTGGAGGAAAGGCGAAATCCAAAGGCGAAATCAAACAGAAAAGCACTACATATTTTTGCGAATGGAAACATAAATCGAACTTTTACGATAAGTATAGTCGTATAAAAGTAAACCCGAAGTGTATGCACTGGACCAAATTGCAAATGAAACGGAACACAAAATGATAAGACTCGGCCTTATCGCTGCCAATAAAATCTTATAGAACTCATATGGGCAGAGGTAAAAAGAGAAGTAGCAATTCACTTTCAATCCCCCAGACTTTGAAGATTCTGCTGATAGGAGTCCAGCATCCGCGTGTCAACAGCGAGAGGAAGAGATGGCGATTTCACAATTTCCTCCACTTTCACGTGGTCACTCCAAATGGAGTGGAACGGACATTCAACATTTCCAAAAGTCTTCCTTTAATAATAAATTTATTGTCAAAAAAGCAAAAGTCACACACTGCGTATGAGGAACCACGTGGAGGAGAATAAACTAATTTACTCTCCGGAAGCGAGCAAGGGACCATCCCATCAATTCCGATCAAGGGCCCTAAGGCAGAGGCGGATTCAAAAATTTCAGCAAAAAATTCCTAGATAAGATAAAAAGTTAGCTACGAGTTAGAATGTCAATATGTTTGTAATTTAACGCAAATATGTTTGTAAATTTACATGTACAAATTATTATCGAACTATATTTATTTATTTTTGTTGGGGCTTTAGGGCTCGTCAACATCGAGGTCATTAGAGCCCATTCGAACTATAGATTATTCTGAGTATAGTGTTTAAAAATCATAAGAGTTGAAAAAACCCACTAAATTCACGATGTATTGTTACAATAAACGCGCCCCTAGACAAAAACCTAGAGAACCTGTATAAGAAATCCGCCTCTACCCGAAGGAAAACCGGAGAAAATCCCGGGCCAGGATTTGTAATACATTTTGAAGAAATGATTCATTCAAATAACATATTGATTTAGCGCCGTCACTAGCATCTCTAATGTTTTCTTTATTGCACTCGTGGATGCATGGAATGACATTTCGCCAACGCTGTAGTTATAGCGGGGGGAGGGGGGGGTGGCAGGCAAAACCTACGCTGCTATTCGATTAATTTTGTCAGCTGTATAATTTGCTACGAGCGACTTAATCAATGAAGAATAACGACTACTATGTTGGATAAGGAAATGCAACTTAAAGCGAGGACTAAACAGAAAATTAAGCAGAGCGTAACTCGGAAGTGAAATATTAGTTCTGAATGTTTCCATAAAAACGAAAGTTTAGTTTTTTTCATATTAATTCGAATACTATCAATGAACAACAAACAATGAGAACTTGATGATTTAAATACTACATTTTATATTCTTTAACTTTATGACTACAAGGAACTTGAAATAACTTCTAACTTGTGTTTTCAATCAGATAGAAAGATATGTACGATACAAGCACGTTTACAGTTTTGTTATTTGATACAAATGTTATGTACTTTCTTATAAAGTAAAAATCTTTACGTTAAGAAAAGGGAAAGTAAAAAGCGGTTATTATCACGTAAATAACGTACGCCATTAAAATAACACTTTTTATTCAGGTGGTGTAGTGGTAGCGTGTTCGCTTCCACGATCCCATTGGCCGAGTTCAAACCACGTGAGGTTTCCAGACAAATGTCGGTTCGGTACCGTAAGTTCCCTGGCAACCCGACACCTCTCCTTCCCAAGTCCAGTGGTTAGGTGGAAGAGCAGGCCTTATGGTCTTCCACCTCGCCAAAAGGCATAAAAAAATTTAAAGAAATATTTCGAGTTGAAATAGGTACATACTTCATTTGTGTTGTAAATACATCCATCATAATAATAATAACAATAAAACATATCTAACTCGGGGTCATCACTGACAAACGTAATGTTAACTAATCAATAAACTTGTATACAGTTTGAGCGTAAACTATAAATTAACCGAGTCGGGCAACTGTAAGACAAACAGGATCCTATAACCACCGCCGCTTCGTCTATAGCTTGGTGACACGTTGACGCATTCGAAGTGATGGAGCGGAGGAATTCGACTCACGTCACTCCTTTTGGCATGTTCTCACTCCGTTTGGACTGACTGACTGACTGACGGCGAATGGCCGTGAACGCAGGACAACCAACATCCGCCGCACCTCGTATGACGAGCACCCGATTTTGTAAAAGAAAAAAAAAAGGGCAGTATTTATTTTTCTTAAATTACATCTCCAGTAAAGCACGCATCCCATTTTCGGGCCCAATTTGAGGTGTATGCGCGACATACACGAGTAAATACGGTGAGTATAGCGAGATGACGTTTAACTTATACAAAGTTGTGTAATATCGGCAAAGTAGAACTGAATAATCAGTAGCAATAATAATAGCAGTTATAAAAGTACTTAAAAACGATTTAGCGTTAAATAACCGAGAATTTATGAAGTGACTAACTTTAGAAGTAGAGAGCCAACCCCTCCTTCGAGGAGACCTATTCCTGGATACAGAAAGAAACAAAAAAATACTTCAAAGGAGAGAGATCGCAAAGAGGTCTGGAAGACATTCTTTGATGCTCTCACAGGAAGTCAGCTTCATTCATTCACACAACGGAAAAAGCAACTAAATTGCCAATTTTCTGAAAGTCACATTCATGGGGCCTCGCCGTACGTCACTTTCATATTTACTCGCCGAGTCGTAACAATCTAAGAGTTTTTGCATAACGTACGACGCTAACCGCGCAACGTACAAGGAAAGAACCAGTGTAATCGATGCATTACCTGCATTGACTCAAATCACACTACAAATTGTGAACCCAAACAAACTACTTGTAACCACTAGTAAACAACTGTGAGTACACCAGAACGTGATCATACGGCACATACAACCAACAAATCTCTCGCGTATCAACATAACCTCAAATCCATACTAGAACCCGCCACGACCTCTCTTAACGTTAGCGTACCACTAACTTCCGAGTACCACTGACTCCCTATTATTTTTAAGACACACTGTTTCAGCGACTAATACGTGTAAGTAGAAAGAACTGGACTCCTGCTTTAAGCGTTGGTGTTCGTCGATATTCAACATTATCGTGGTACGTTAATTACATACAGGACGCAAAAGAAGAGGACGTTCAGAACCCATATTGAGTGGAATGTATGCTCCTTTTCATCTTCAAAACGATGTATGGATGAACCGTTCAATTTATTAATAGTATTTCTACGAATTTATAAGTTGTAATATGTCATTAGCATATACCGTATAATTTGAGATGTAAACACGGTGTAACACTTCTGAACCTCGCGAACAAATCCCTCCTCAATTGTGTAGAATCGCAGGGGAAAAGTAATTGAACGCAACGTTACACGACATGAAACACGTCCCAACACTATAAAACATTTCCTGCACTAAAAAGATTCGTATTCATTGAAAATAATAAGTGAAAAAAAGCAAAACATTTTCCAAACAATTTTTTATAACATTACTCAACTCTTATAGGAAGAATAAATTTCATTATTCCACACTATTATTTTAAAAATTTTAAGAGATATCATGACCCTGTTGTGTAGGGAGGCGCGTGGGTGAAAACGGCCATGAAACACCTGCCTTGTTTGGAATGCTACACGCAGCAGTTGTGAGCAATTGCATGCAGACCGTACGTACACCCAAGGTCACGGCAACCGGTGGTTTTAGGATCACTGCGCTCGCTTTGCAAAGGAACAAGCCAATGCAACATCTTGTTCCACTGGAATCTTTCTGTTCGACACCACGTCCCCCTACACTCAAAGTCATGTAACTTTGCCGAAAATTATGCAAAATGGGTGCCTCAGACAAATTTCAAACTCCTAAGAATTTAAGTAACACTCGAATAAATATTAATTGTAGACACTAAAGCGTAAGACTATTTGCTGTAAAGAAATACAAGTTAATAACGCAACAAACAAAGACACAAGGTAATATTCGTTTCCTTACACGCTCGATGCAGAAGTTAACAGAACAGCGCCACAAGAGCACGTGAATTGGATTGGTGTCCAAGGTTGGCGATGGATTTAAGATTACAGAAATTCGAATGTCCTGCCAACATAACGCGAAGTACAAATATTAATACTCTCACGGACGATGGCGAAGTAAAAGCGTCGACTAAAATAAGTACATGCTCTGTACCTGTATCAAGGCAGTTGGACAGAGGAAATAAATAATGTATAGTTAAGAGAGCTGTACTAACTGCCTATGACCACGTTGAGGACAATAAAATAATTTACTGTAACTAATACACAATAACTAACAGACAGTGCGTTTCCCTTCATGTTTTGTCTTGTTAAGTTAGATTTTCTCAAAGCAAAGAAACATGACAGAGGATATCGTCAAAGTGAAAGAATGCCAGAGAAAATATAAGGAGATCACAGGAATGTAGTTACTCTAGTAACAGAGGCCCGTTTGAAAAGGGTTGTTGTGTTCATTAAAATACGAAAAGCTAGTGGTAAATAACAAGATACAAAAAATGCGGAAAATGCTTCAATTGTAGATAAATGTGCATGGAATGGATACTAAAATATACGTCACCATTTCATAGCAGTTGTTCTCGGTCGCTCTAAACAAATACTAACCACGAAAAAAAAAAATTAAAATTCAACACAACTATTCCCTTCAAAATGTACTATGGCGATGGTGCGTTCTTCTGTTCCCAAAGGAGAAAGAAGGGTAGAATTCTAGTCGAGACACATTCAAAAGTAGTTCCCTTTGCCAAAGGAAGGCAGGCGGCAGCCAGAACAAGAACAGAACGTCCAACACCCGAAATAGCGCTTTAGCAGAAGACAGGTCGCAGTGAAACACTACTCTCCTCCAACTCTGCTCTATAAAACATTTCAACAAGTTTACCCCTCGGTCTCCTCGCATAAATAGAGTGGTTAGGTATTCATTTTGTGACCCGTATATGTAGAAAATTTGCGTACTTTTCTCTATTCACCAAATTAGAATCAAAGAAAAAAGGTTTTTTTGGGCCACGTACTCTATTTATTTAACGGAAGACACCTTTACAAGTGTTTTAGTTATAAAAAGAAAAGTCATAATTTATAATTCATCTTCCCTTACTTTCTTGATTTATTGAGGTATATTGGATACTGGAACTTGAAGCCAACACTTGTTGACAACCTTTCATTTACTAAGGATAATTCCCTTTTACCCTCTCGCTGTCTGAATTTAAGATATAAAAAATTCTCATTGTGAAGGCAACTGGAGGGTAAATCCTATATTTTCGTTTGGAAATCTCACGTAAATGGTTGCTTTCCGCAGTGACGTATGTATTATAATCCAAGGAATCCAGTGGCTCATTTCCACCCTCTCGTAATAATTGAGGGAAATGTACGCGGCAGATAAGAAATAAGTGCACATAACAATGAATCGANGAGACAGCTCTCGTGCATTGTGTACGCGTATTTTCAATACTTCGAAGAGTACGCAACTCAATAAAAGACAGTTTTTCATCTCGTTGTCACGCGATTCCATTGCTCGTAACACTTCTGACGGGGAAGAGAATAAATTATTTACTTGCGGCAAGAAACTGTTACGCGGAGGAAAATAACTTAATTTCCTCTCAACAGCAACGGACCTTCCCAGCCGATCGCAAAGTAGCCCTCCCGCACACCGTCATAAAAAGAATAAAATGGTTGACTACGCATTATATTCTCATTAAGAAACAAACTTATTATAAAAAGACTACTAAGAAAGTTCACAAAATTATCTTCGAATTATCTAAACTTCAATTGAGATATCACCCGTTCTGTCGAAGCAAACTCAAATGTAGGCGTTTCCCATAAATAAATCTTACAATGATTACTGTACCGAAGAATACGAATAACACAGGAATAGTATTTAAGTACGCATGAAATACCATTTAATTATTAAAAAATTAGTTGTGTCTCAGTTCCCTAATGTATTTTCTTTCATTTTCACATTGCACTTCGATTTGTAACACATTGAAATGCTTCATTTTAAGTATGACTCAAAATTTTGTATCTTCGTATATAATGTTCGAGTATAATCAGTTCATTTGTATTTTCACTGAAGATTCACGGCGACAAAGCAGTTCTTAGGGCCTGAACCTTTATTCATCCAGAGATAACACACCTCTGTATTATCACCAGGCGTGCGATACGTTGTGTTGACTTGCACGACGAATCGCATAACTCTCGGCACAATGCGACGCAGAATATAATTAGATGCTGGCTCGCACTGTGACCTTGGAAGGCGTTGCGAGGGACAGGGACGAGTACACCGCGGAGTCGCCTCCAAGGAAATCACGATCACGATCACGACATCATTAGGAGCACGGGGTTTGTACGAAAAATATATATATACAAATACTACTTGACCTCAAGGAACGAGTGGATCCTTTTTTTCTTTTTGTGTGAGGCTTTACGGTTCATGTCGACATCAAAGGTCATCGGAGCCCTAAAAACTTGTACAGGTAGGGAAAGTGCAGTTACGCACTAAGGAGAGCCAACATGACTCTCCCCGCGTGTGGGACTCGTCGAATGATTCAACCATATACCCACTAAAAGCCCTCCTGATCTACAACATAACAAAAACATATCTCACAACATACATCAAATGGAAGGGGGGCACATAACATGAAGGGGGACAAAGAATAAGGGGGGACAAAAAATGAGAGGAATGAGGAAAATGAAAGATACCCTAGCCCTAATGGCGTCGGGATCGAAAAGAACAAGAGGTGACCAAGGGAGATCCGGAAAGAGAAAGGAAGGAGCATGGCACAACGAGTGGATCCTGTTTCACATTACTTCCGCTAGGAACAGGGAGCGAATCCAGCATTTGATTTGAGGATTTTGGGCCCGTACAAATCATTTACGAATCATGCATAAATCAATAAAGTTTATTGTGGGAGAAGCAAACGTTGCAAGAGTAAATATACATGGATTCTAAAGAAGTCTAGGCTTCAAGCAAAACTGCGGCGGCGTTTTCATTAAGACATAATACTTAACTCTACAAGCGTCAAGATAGTTGTGTTTTGCCAAACAAATTCACCTAAATCCACAGAAAATTGAATAGTTCGTCTCTTTGCCGCCGCTGTTCGTAGTGGTCAAATGTGATTTGTTAGACACAATTTATTAAATAATTTAAACCATTTCGTGTTGCAGTGTATCTGATCAAAATAAATTAACAATCGCGTGCAAATCGTGAAAGGAGACGCCGCACAGGGCACGACGCGTGTTCCGTCTCCAGAAATCGAAAACGAAGTACAGAGCAGAAGGAGAGAAGCCGCCCCTCGTTTCAGTTCGGGTGACAAGAGGTAGGCCACGTTCATCACCGGAAACGGAAAACACACCAGTGTTTTTTATTAAGGCAATATTCACAATAATAATTTGTACATGTAAATTTTTTGCGTTCAATTACAAACATGTTGACATTCTATTAGTATTATAACTCGCAGCTAACTTTTTAACTTATCTAGGAACTTATGCAAAAAAAATTGAATCCGCCTCTGTCTTAGGGCCCTTGATCGGAATTGATGGAATACGTCCCTTGTTTGCTTCCGGAGAGTAAATTAGTTTATTGTCCTCCACGTGGTCATACGCAGTCTTTACTGTGTTTTGACAAAAAAATTATTATTACATTCATCGTTATTTTTATCGTTAGCTTTATTGCATTGTGATCGGAGTTCCTTCCGAAAGCAAGGAATGACCAATGATCAAATAATAATAATAAATTTATTGTCAAAAACTACAAACTGCGTATGACCACGTGGAGGACAAACTAATTTACTCTCCGGAAGCAAGCAAGGGACCATCCCATCAATTCCGATCAAGGGCCCTAAGGCAGAGGCGGATTCAAAATAATTCAGCAAAAAGTTCCTAGATAAGATAAAAGGTTAACTGCGAGTTATAATACTAATAGAATGTCAACATGTTTGTAATTTAACGCAAAAAATTTACATGTACAAATTATTATCGAACTAGAGATTATTCTGAGTATAGTGTTTAAAAATCATAAGAGTTGAAAAAACACTAAATTCACGATTTATTGTTACAATAAACATGCCCCTAGACAAAGCCTAGAGAACCTGTATAAGAAATCCGCATCTACCCGAAGGAAAAACGGAGAAAAACCCGGGCCAGGATGGGGCTACAGAATTTATGTACACAACCGTGCCAAAGTTGAGTGCACATAAAACTAAATTAATATGAATCATAAGACAACACAATCATGCAAGAAAATTCTTTTTGAAATTGTTATAAGTTATTTTAAAAGTACTACAGCAATGGCGTGATAAAGTACAAGACGAATTTAACTTTTTTTAAATCAATAAATTCTTTTACAGTGTAGAAGCACTGGTGCAGGAGGTAGTTTTTAACCACGGATTTGAAGATATTCAATTTCATAATGTCTTTTATATTGTTGGGCAGGGAATTAAATTCACTCCTTCTCCGTCTCCCTCTGCTTCACACTTTCTCCCTTCTTCTCGTACACAAGATCCACGGATGGTACTCTTCCGCTTTCATACAGCTTCCTCGTTTCTCGCACGACTTCACGAATCGTCGACGAATTCTTCTGATATCTACCCGTTATTCCAAGTTTCATTTTAACGTCACATTGTCTAGATACACATTAGTGATTAAGCATTAGGCATATTAACGAACCCCTTTCAAACAAATATTTACCTCCCATGTAAAAGATGTCATCCCACCCACACAAAAACTCGAATAACTTGTAGTGGAACGCCACAAACATCCTCCTGAAAATGCACAATAAACATACAACGAATGTTTTTTTCATATTACAAATTATTTCCATATCTGTATTACAACCATGTAAAACGAAATTTTAAACCCCAAACCTGTAAAATGATAATTCAACAAACGTCAAATATTAAGTTAAATTGCATTAAAAATCCTAACTTAAGAGTGAAAAACAAATTCTCGCTATTTTAGGGACACAAATTAAGAAGAAAACAAGTCAACAATAAGAGTTTATCTCGCAGATGACAAACATACAAACAAAAAATTAAAGAATCAATTTTTTTGTATCAATTTTCGA
Source organism: Laupala kohalensis (assembly GCA_002313205.1). Classification (NCBI taxonomy): domain Eukaryota; kingdom Metazoa; phylum Arthropoda; class Insecta; order Orthoptera; family Trigonidiidae; genus Laupala; species Laupala kohalensis. The sequence continues at coordinate 469,986 of NNCF01128889.1, read as the reverse complement.
CAAAAAAAGTTTAGATCACGAAAAATCTTATATTTTTTATTGTGAAAGACAAATTTTTCTGCAGCTGAAAAATGAAACTTTTAAAACTAACTGTAATATTTCCATTACTTATTTGAGAAAAACTAAACTAACGGAAATAAAGTTGTAAAAAACAAGGCGAAAAAATGTATTGTTACATAGTGTAGTTAGACAAATTATTAAGCGGATTTACATATCCAGTATTATTTTGATGTCGGTATGCTCCGGTACGCGTTCGTGTCAACTTGGGATTGAATGGAGTTGAGGATTAAACCTCGGTGCTGCCATTAACGCTTTAAGTTCGAATAATGGTGTGAGAATATATCGATAGTTACCTATCGATTATAAAATGATACAAGCCTCGTGTTCGACAAGACTCCTTCGTCCGCAAGTGCTTGTCGCATGCGTATTTTTGAATTTTGGGGAAATTCCTTGGTGTAAATTAGGTTAAGCAAACTTTCCACAATCCGGTTTAAACTATCTTGGTGCAAGCAATTAATTTGACTATAGTTTAAATGTCAAAGAAACTATTCCCTGCCAATTCCGTATTCTATATGGACTTCTCTCAATTCGCGGGCCACTTTCTCTCCACTTCCGATCGATGAGCTCGGGAGGGGTTGGAGTTTGCGAAAATTGTGGCTCGACGAATGAAACTAATGGGTCATATTTATTGCTTCTCATCGACAAAGTTATATTCTATAAAGCAAAATAAATAAATGATGGTGAATAATTAAAGTCTAACGACCCTAGTATGAACTTCATATCTCAAAATATATCACATCCGTCCATTCTAAGATCATAAGTCTCTATTTACTTATTGATTGGATAATGGGAGTTAATTGTAGTAAAATTTAGTATACTGTATTTTCTAAAAGTATTTTTAATATTAAGTATTATAATTAAATGTTTGATATTGTAAGTGTAAGACAGAGCAATTCCCAACACATTTTTTAAATTTTCTTCACACCAAATATTAGTTCTGGCAGCACAGAGTTGTAATACGAAATTTTGCCCCCAACGTTCGATGGAAAATGTACTGGAACTCGCAGAGCTGTCCTACATTTTCGGATGTTTCGCACTGCTCATTTCTATAGAATGTTCTGATACAATCCATCAACATCTCAGGCACAAATGAGAGAGAGAGAGAGAGAGAGAGAGAGAGAAGGCAGGCTGGCTGGCTGGCTGGCTCGCTCGCTCACTCACTCACTGCGATCCAATGCGACGCGATACGATGCGCCAACGTTCTCAGCGCAATGACGTCATCGCGGCCGCATGCTCCGCCACCATCGCTGCGGAGCGAGAGGGAAATTGCCGACGGACGGACTACGAGGCAAGGAGTATACAGTATATAGGAAGCGGGAGAGGGAGGGAGGCAGGGAAGAGCTAGAGCCAAGGAGCTTGTTCTGCCACAACGGCACCGGCAGCGGAGGTCAAACGCCTCCTCCTCCAGAGGTCGCTCTTAGCGGCAGCAGGTTTCTCACACAGCCGAACGAAGATAAATATTCGGACGAGAAACGCTCACTTCATAACGAATACCCCATACAGAGTGATTCACAATACCTATCGTGGTCGCCTCTTCGAGCAAATGTTGCAGTTCACGCAGGTTCCAGTTGGTTGATGCACGTGCAGCGTATCCTTCGACGTTATTTCAAAGTTTCTTCCAAACGGCGCATTTCCGCACACAAGTTTATTGCCAAATATTGCTATTCTGAGTCCCCCTCAACAATACCTATAACTGTGTAATAGGAATTCTGAATCACTCTGTACATCTGTAATTACAAATCAATGATGCAAACGAGGGCTACAAAATCCTACCGAGACAGAAACGCATTCATTTGTGAACTAAACGATACTCGTTCATAACACTTCACTCACGCGGACAAAATAACATCAGTTTGATCATCAGGGCAGGGAGGATTCCAGAGGTGTTCTTCCAGGTCTACTTCAGTCCACAAAATTCTTTCCCGACAACGAGATCTACTAAAGGGGAAAGAACTGATGAAGAAAGCAACATTCTAATTTTGAATGTATAACATTTTATTATAATAGGAACACCGTGAAGAGCAAGACTTGGCCCGCATACGCTGACACCCGCATTCAAGAAGGAAAGAAGGGAAAAGTCCCCCAATTGGACAACGACTTGCACAAGAGCAGATAAAACCTCACGCAGGGTGTTATTTGTGTCAACTAAATCAGGTCATTCCTCCATCGACTTCAAATTTAATGAAATTGAAGTTTTGAAATTTGTCAATACTTTCCGATGCCACAATCTTAATTCTGGATCATGTGAGCGTCGACAACGTACAGAAATTAACCAACGAATTAAGACATCTGGGAAAAATTTACTGTATTCTTCGAGAACACAAAAACTAAGAAATTCTTCACAACCAAGAAATTCAGAAATTCACAAAACATTCGTCATCCCAAAAATACGGATAAATCAGTAGAAAATAAATTACGCATATTTCTGAACTACATCTGAAACTATTTTTCTTCTTTTTTCAGTTAATCTCTTTGCACTTGAAGCACTCGACGATAGATTCTGGAGAAATTACATTTTACATCAGTCTTCCAAAATAGAAAAAATAAATATAAATATCCCATAATAATTCATACGAAAACAAGTTAGTTTTCGGAAAAAATAAGTAGAATTATAATTTTAAAAATGGTAAAAAAACATACTTCAACGTATTCGGGGACGAAAAGTAACAGCGTCTTAGTGGCCACAGAACCACCTGAGGGCCCCGGGTTCGAATTCCGGTCAGTCGCAATCTTCATCTGGACATACACGTTTTACCGAATACTGAACGATCAAGTTGTTCAGGAACAAAGTACCTCCACAGTAATAACAGCCCCTCGTGCTGTACTTCCTCTAGAAAAGGAATCTTTTCAGAACGATTAAAGAAGTTTTTATACAGATTTGCAGGCTGGTCTGGAAATGCTTCCAATAAGAAAACAATTTATATAGTATATTTTCGCCTGATTTCTTGGTGAACTGTTGAACAAGTTAACATAATAAATATTTAAGATTGTTTTCATAAACCGCGAATTTTGTACACTTAGTCTGGTTGTAATGAAGACATTATTCATTACGAGCATATCAGAATAATTCTTGTAAACAAACGAATCGGCAGACCACGAAGCCACGAATACAGCTCATCACGTGAGAGGTAGACGGAATCAAAAGCGATTCAGTTGTCATTTAATAGGTACAGGTGTTTGTGAATCGTCAGAAACGAGAAATTCGGCGTAAGGGGAGTTCAGTCATGCTCTGCAGCCTACGTGCACCCAGTCCTCTAAATCTTTGGGAATGAAAACAAAACATGAGCCTAATATCAAGACATTTGTTTGAATTCCACACTCTCTTTTAGGTCATAGATGAATGGGAATTGCATTCCATCGAAAATGAGAATAGCAAATTGAAAGTGAGCTCAAATCAAAAATATTACGTAGCCCTCAGGTGGTTTCTCGAAACATTTGGTTGTTCAATGTCAGTTTTACAATTTTTTTTTTTCAAAATATAAGCAAGTTTCAATACAATAGAAAAAACACTACTTCCATTTCTCATTCTAACATACATGGATGGGTCCGTGTCAAATAAAATTGACTTAAACAATTCGACAAGACATAAATAAAATCAGGATGACAGTTACTTTACAATCTAACTTTTCCACAACCCTCTCAAGGTAACGAGAGAAACGTGAACGAAACGTCTTACTGTAGCTGAAGCACTTCAACTCATTTGTAATAAATCAAATTAATACATTTAATACTCATGGCGGGAAACGTAAAAGCATTGTGTAATTACAGTATAAATAAGACGGTAATGTGGATATGATATATATTCACAATTGTCAAATAAGCTTTTAAGTACCACATAATTTACTCTGATGATAAAGGGCATAAACAAACAGGCCGTTAATCAATTCACAGAAAAACGTTAACAGTCGCCGGAGGCCAGTCATGCGATAAGAATGAAGCTAAACAGGCATTTAAATCTAATGAAGCAGTAAACGGAACTCGCAAGAATTCGATAAGACATTTTGATGACGCGCTAGCCATGATTCATAGTCAATTCTGATAGGTCCAACCCATTTCTGGATTTCTGGCGCCAACTCGACTGACTTCACGGATCCGGTCTTATCTCAAGAACACGATTTCTTTTGTACAAGAAAAAATCGCATTTAAGTCTTAAACTTACATTTATTAGAAAAAACACGACTGGCCGTTTATAATGGAAAGTAATGGAGTATGTTATTTCAATAAGGAAACATTTAAAATTGGGCAGCATTAAAAGTAAAACTCTCTTGGAAATCTTGAACTTTGTTAACTGATTCAAAATATCATTATTAAATACAGGTCAACTTGCTCGATACACAATGCTTCAAACTGTTCTTCAGATAAAATGAAAACACAAAACATTTAAAATATTTCAAGAGTGAAATTTGCGATTTCACATTTGAATAAAGCTAACACAACTCAATAGATATAGGACCTACACATTAAAATCTAACACCAAAGCTAATTTAGTAATATTTGAGGTGAGAACTAAGAGAACTTACCTGAGTAACAACATAGGATCCTTTCCAGCTGAACAATGGTTTGTGGAACATGTAGAACTGCACCCGCAACTTCCCCATATCATCAGCAACACGGAAACTGTCTGCCAAAGTAGTCACCCAATTCACAACATCTTCATTGGCATAAGTGATGAGACCTTGGCCAAAATGATGTTTCCCATCCAATACAAAATTCAGAATGCCACGCACAGAATTTTCAGTAAGCAGAGTTTCTTCATCCAAGTGAACCACCCAATCATTGTCAGCTAAAATGTTCACACCATCTTCCAGACAATATTGTAAAGCTCTAGCTTTAAACAGTGCACCACTTTTTGGCCTGTACGAAGGGGGAACTACCACTTCCCTGACTCGTCGATGAGCAGGTAGGCCTACAGCTTTGTCAGTGACAACTTCTATAAGGAAATTTTCCAGTCCTGCATCCGTACACTTTGTCATATTACGAGCTACATTGTTACGGACTAATTTCGGATAATCGCCTCTTGTCACAATGCGAATACACAAAAATGGAGCCAATAAAGGTGAACCTTTCAGTTGCACATTGTCTGGGAAGGCATTGTACAGAATAAGTCCCACAAAATTAAACAATACTTGAGGCAAAGGGAGGAAGGTGAGAAGTCGAATGAGGTACAACATGTAAGTTGTGAAGTACCCATATCGTAGCCACGGGTCAAATTCCTCGGGTCTGTCGTCTTCAAGTCGCACAGCACCAGAAAATATTTCAAACACGGCAATGACTGTAAACAGCAGGCAACAGTGGAGAAGATGCTTTGTTCTACTGCTCAACATCGTTATTGTGGGCAAAAACAATGTATACTGTTGTATTCCTGAAATAAGAGGGAAACAAGTAAGTGTCACTCGAAAAATTTTTGATCAGTAAATATTTCCTACATAAATAGTATAATATATGAATTATACAACTTTCATTTCTTCGATTTCAGAGTCGTAGAACATGAAATTCATACATAAAATTCGTCTTTGGCATCATTAAAATTACCTCAACGCGCATGCTGGATATGGTTGTTGCCATACACAATTAACCAAAACTATGTTATCAGAATACCTACCTTTTCACAGTATCCTAGGCAACTAACGCTTGTTAACTGTCCAAACACTCATTTGCTCTTACAAACACACTCACTAAAATTGACACAACACAAGTCAATACCTTTTTCTCCACTGCAGCCGCCCACCCGGCAAGTGCACTAACACTTCGATTTTCTGACGCCAGTTGGAGTGCTGGTGTCGCTCGAATCAAGAGTGGGGAGTCACTGCCTTATTGATTGGTCTCGGTGCGAAAAAACATGCCCGACAGAATTATGAAATATTTCATGGTTATTCTGTGACGGAAGTTGTATAACAAGACATATCAAGGTTGTAATTATTATGAGAATGATTACATATTTGCTAATCAAATTAATTCTATTACATATTTGTCTCGTAGTTGAGAGTCACATCAATAATGAAATGTATTCGGAATATTCATAATCCAACCTGCAACTTTCTGAAAACTGCGGGTTATTCAAAGTATTTTATCACTATTTCTCTCATTTAATATTATATCTCACTTATTTAATATAAGGGCTCTAATGACCTTGATGTTGGCAAGACCCATTTAAAAAAATTGTTTGCTCTTTTGATCATGATGAGAATTGGAAATTATTGTACAGCTTTGATAGTATTTCACCTTTAATATCCATAAATAATAATTAGACTTGCAGACTATGGAGATGTGTAAATTTGTTTATAGTCCTCCACAAGGCCATAAGTAGTTTGTAACTGCTTTTTTGACAATACAATTATTATTGCACATAATTTTCAACCCCAAACAAGAATGTACTGAATTACCACAAGTAATTTCTCAATATTACTCAAACATTGTGTTTAAAAATACATAATTTGATGTATTATATGTTTAATAATTTCTTTTGGTGCACATTTATTTGGAGTTTCCATAGAATTGAATGTAAACTTCACTAAAATCGATTTTCCCCATATTTGATGTGCATGTAAATTACAGAAATTTCACTTCACTGTTGTGATGGTTTCATGTCCAAGGTTAACTAAATTTTATTCTCATTTCATTTCATGTCGAGGTTTGGGGAATCTTCATCAAGAGAGAAAATAAACTTGTCAGCAGAGAACAAGAGTATTCAGGAAAAATTGAGGACAAATAGAACAGAAAAAGAAATACCATAAAATGATTTATATCTACATTATATACAAGTACAATAATATTAAGTTACATTGTCCTTTGTTCACTTCTATCTATCTAACAACACCCCATTTCCCACGATCTCTCAACATTTTAGCTTCTCTAAGAGGCCACACTCTGCATACAGCTCTTCCACGAACTAATCCCAATGGAACAGGGCCATACGCTCTTGAATCGGAGGAGTTATCACGATTGTCTCCTTCTAGCCAGACATGTCCCCTTGGCACCTGAAAAAAAAAGAAAAAATGTTCAATTAAATTATGTGAGAATCCACGTTCAGTAAATAAGAGCAGAAATAAAAATATAATTGGTAGCAAAATAAAATCTTGACTTCAAAAGTATATTTATACAATGTAATATCCAAAGAACATTCCAATTTATGGTTTTCGTCCTTCTTAGAAACAGGAGCAGTATGTAGTTGATCTCAATGGACTTGGTTATGATTACAAGAAATCATAGGAGGGAGTAATAGTGGTATCTGTAAGATGTATATAAACAATGGGTTGTTTACTATGGATGTGTTCATGTGGATGTGTTGTCTACTTGCAGTTTGATATTTTGTGAAATTAATCATATGTCATCACTTCACATTTTAAAAGAAAAACAATTTTTGGCAGTTTTACGCAAATATCCTTCAGACAGATCTCCAAGTGGATTAGAGTATCAGTGTGAGTGTGACATTGAAACTATGAACTTTGTCCCATTGACAATGGGTCTGAACCACAAATGACTATTGACATTTATTTGTCAAGTGATAGAATTGGCTTACCACATGAGGAAAAATTCCAGTTTTCACTTTATCCCCTTCAACAGCAGTAACCCTTTTGCAGATATGTTGTTTGGGATTGTTGGGAGATTTAGCTATAACTATATCACCCCTTTCTATATTCTTGAACCTGGGACTTATGTGTTCAGTAACTAGGATATTATTTGAAAATATTGTAGGCTCCATGGATGGTCCAGAACACTGAAAAAAAAACTATAGAAAAGTAAAATAAGAATGCAACGAACACTAAGAGATATACATGCATACATACATATATAATGATTATCTAATGTTGATTTCACTAACCACAACAATATCCGCAATATATTCCATGAAGCAGTGAGTTATACACCCATACTGTATGACACATCCAAAAGCACTTCCCAATCTTACAGTATACGATTTCAAACGATGAGTATACGCCATTTATTTATGCGACATATGTTGCAAATATCTATTTTATCAAAGTTGGCTTCATTGTGTCACTCATATTCCTTTACATATTCCGTTACTTTGGCACACACAATCATTGGATTCCTGTCGGTACGACATCGTTATCATTCTTCCAATTACAGCGCCATGAATGGCGAGTAGCTCAACTCTTCAGGTTTTAATGGTTGGTGTTCTATCTCCTAGGTGTCACTACTTACTCGTCTAGTGGCGCTCTCTATCGATAGTTGTTATATCACATCCATTGTACAATTTTCTTATAGTGTTCGGTCCGTGAGAAACGTTATTTTCTTGAGGGAAGGCGGAGATTTATTGTGATGATAAAACGTTTTTAAATAAGTCTTGAAACATTCTTAAAGTGGTCAACATCAATGAAGAATAAGTTATGTACAGTTTTAGTTTTCACCCAACCTTGATATAAAGGAACCATCCACGCCATATTTGCAGTACATCTGATAGCAACAATGGTGTTCGAGATTTCTGAAGTGTTGTTTATCTTCAGTTGTGTGTCATAGAGGAGCAGGGTAGCTCTCGTGTGCAGCCAATGCGGGATGGATTTTCTTGTCGCTGCAAGTTGCTGCGGTTCTTTGTGAAACACGCCCTTAGGAGATCAAGCTTAAAGCAAGGTGGTAGCTGATATCGAAAGGTTAGTTTAAAATAAAATTATTTAACATAAGTTCAAAAACTTATTGGTGACGTGTTAGCAAATATTATTTTGAAGCTCTTTCTCTAATTTTTTTCTTGAATTATTTTACACTCTTTATTTTTGTTACTTTTTTCATAAAAGATGTCCGTGGAGTTTTCTAGAAATTACGTATTTTTTTAAAATATTTTCTGTTGGAGAATAATTTTACGTCAATTATGTATTTGACCTATAACCACAGTTACCGAACGTGTCATTAATATCAGTTTTGCCTTGAAATAAGAGCCTTCGTCAGTCTCTTGACATTGCCTGAGTGACGTTGCCCTCATTCTGTGTTGTAGTTTTCTGTCTCTGTCAAGTCGTATCACGCTCTCGTTGATACGTGATAGTTCGATTCCTACGTAGTTTGTATGTGTCGAATTTAGTTCATCAGATTTGAGACGAGACTCTAGTGTTATAGGGAGAGGACTCTTACGTTTATCGGCGTTTTTTTATTTATCCCGGAGTACGTGTGCGCCCGGGCTTGATTACGAGATCGATGTAACAGCTGACCTGATGAACATTTTTCTTGGTTCCTACTGTGGAAGTAAAGGTTTCGGATATATAATTTTGAATCAGAATAATATTTATGTTGCGATTATTTTATTTGTGAAGTGAATTATGTAAGAAATATGTATGAGTGTAATGAGTAAGGGATTTAATTTGTCATCACCAGATTGCTTGAATTATTGCGCAACTCATTGAAAAAAAATTACGAATTTTATATTCTCTTTTTTTTTTATCCAAATAAATATCGAAAATAAATTAGAATTTTTGAAAAGTTACCGATCCCTTCTACTTTTCCTGTTTCAGTCCAAGTCATTAAAATTTAAAAATAAGCACGCCCGTGTTTCCAAACATAGACTTTCTATTTTATTATTCAAATTTTCTGGAATTTATTAACATTCATGGAAATATTCCTATCTTGTCTTTGCCTGCCGGAAACACGGATAAAGATTCAACGAAAACTGTTTTGTTTAAAATATTCTTCTGTGTTAGCTGTTTGGTGGAAATTCATGTACCTCTGAAGACATTTCGTTTGTGGTACCTTTCGTAAGCGTCTTCAATTCATGTAATTGATCAAAACAAATTGAATTCGGTTTCATTGTGTCTACTCACAATCCTTTGTCTCCACCACTATCCAACCGTGGTATATTTCACATTCCATCAATGGAATTGTTATGTAACAAAGTATTGTTCTTGCCCTGAAATGAGATTTTATATTTTCCTTGAAACTTTACGAAGGCTACCCAGCAGAACAACTTTTTTGCCATTTCGTGTAATAGTGTACGTGATCAATTCTTCTCCCTTTAGCACAACTAATCCAATGCACGTAACAAGTAGAGAATTGCAAATTATGTAGAATGATCTCGAAAGGTTCATCTGTTTTACTTCCATCGAGGAGTTTTTGTCTCCAAATGATTTTTTTTTTAGAAACTGCTGTTGTTGCTTTTTGTTGATTGCGCGCGTGAATTCTTCGTAGTATCACTATTGAGGCAGTGTATATTAATATGTACGTGAAACTTTTAGTTTCAGGAAATGCGTTGCAGTTTTCTTGATTACCAAAGAAAGAAACAAATTCTATAAAGGAACACTAGATGCGAGTAAGAACAGGAAACAGTATGTTGTGGAATGTTGATTACAGCTTTGTTTCATCTAAAGCCCTTTGACATTACGCTTTTCATTTAAATTATAAATTTCTCCCTGCTTCTTTCTAAATTACAAGTATTCATTTCTGTTGTTTTAATAAGTCAAGTTTTTTATTTATTTCTCAGTGAGAGATTAATTAGACGATTAGCCGGTGGCTAAGGGGTTAGCACCAAGTCGACGGGGCCAGAGAAAAAAAGTTTGTAGCTTTTCACATGAATGTCCGACTTCATACAGCTGTGACTCCTGAAAAGCGAACCCCCCGCCTCCTCCTCCTATCTACTTCCTACAGCTCCTAAATATTACCAACTCTAAATATTGCTAGTACTAACTACTTCTACTAACACCTTCAGAGCTAATCGACCCACTTACTTACAGTAGCTTTAACTACGTCCTTTCACCCCATGTAGATAAAAAAAATAGCACGCTATATTTCCCATTACAAATACTACAATAAAAAATTAGACGATTACTATTCGACGCTCATTCTGAGATTGGGGGTTATGCATCGTTACTGTATTAAAATGAAAACCTGTACTGACTCGATCAGATCCCGACGTGGACACATTTGTTGACAATTTTGGAAATGCAACGAACTCGTGTATATCTAAAAATGCCCCTGGGAGCTTTAGAAGGATAGCAGTATCTGTAAAGAAGTGTTATAGAAGGATGGTGAAGATGTGTGCAATTTCTCTTTTCTTCGGATTGGGTGCCGTTAATATTTTCTGCTAAAATCGATTGTGATGGGGGCAAATCTAAAACCTGTGCCGAGAACTATAAGAGATTTTTCCTTTGTTCGTAATTCTTTGAGCGGTCTCAGGTATATGCACCTTCGTCGGAATACCAGCACTCATTTATCCTTTTTGGAACCCCTGTGCACAAACGAGTCGTTGGAGACGTTACGAAAAGAACAGAGTCCTAATAATTACTCTGTACGCCTTTTTTAAAATCCAAGTTTTGTTCCTCTCTCATCCTACAGTGTGCCAAGAGCGGAAGTAGCTAATTTTAAATTCCTGCTTATTCGATATTTACCGGTACAAGAGCTCTAAACATTTCGAGAATTCTTTGTGTTCGTTTTTGAATTACACAGCGTTTGCTGTGCGAGTAATTAATTTCCTTCCTGAGTGCAGATACGTGTTTAATTTGAACGAGGGAAAATGAGGTTTTTGTGGAGAGTGATCAGATGGAAGTCCTCCGAACGTGAAAATGAGGAGAGCAGAAACAGTACGTCGCAAAGCGAGGAATACTTCTACGTCAATTTCTCCCATTTGAATTTATTTCTCTGACGACGTGAAGGATAATTGTCGGGCACCCACGAAGCATTCCACGCGTAATGGAACTTTACACACATGGTTGCTACTTTTACTTTCGATCACGGTAGTTATGTGACTAAATTAACATAATATAGCATAATCCTCACTTCGTTGTAGTTCAAACCTAGGTATTTGATCTTCGTTTTGCGAACAAAATATTGAAGCCACTGGCTTCTCGCTTTCTATAGGAGACCAACATTTCCAACGATTCGAATGAAAACCTTGGCGTTTTCTTCTCATTTTCCTTTTGTGTTGTAGTTTTTTCTTTGTCTCGAGTTTTCTGACAGTTTCACGCAACTGTCATGGTTTCATGGTCTGTCCAACTGGCGGCACGACAGTTAATAGTACATTTTACATAAAATTTTCACCAAACGTTTGGGGTTTTCATTATCGGGATCCACAACTTTGTGTTATAAATATACGCTGTCAGAATTAGTGTTCCACGTACTATGTTCTGTTAGAGAAAATAGAAAATTGTGTTTGGACTTGCCCTGTCATAAGATTCGATAACATTTTATTATACTAAATGTTCAACGATACTTTCTAAAAATAAAATTAATTTTTCCAGCGTGGATGAATATAAATTTGTTGATGAATAATAAAAGTATTCAGTAACAAAAATATAGATACGACTCTTTATTTTTATTGGATGGATAACATTTTGCCAAACACTTCCCCTCCNCCCTCCCCCCTCCCCGCCCCGCCCCTCTAAACGTCCGCGGTGCGATGTGCTTCGCTGCTTCACTTCTCAAGAGTAGAGACCTTAATTTAAGAGACGAACGCCAGGTGAGGATACATAATGTGGAATTTCTCATATTTCCGGAATATATTAGGCGCAATTTCTCATAGCGGTGCCAATCAGCTGTAGTTGGTCACGTGACGATTGTGTGGTGTCTCCCTTCCTCTCTCTTCCTCCTTCCTCCACTGCCAATAAGAGGCGAGCATCGAGTGACTGCTGGCGCCAAAGGTGCTATGAGAACTTGTGCGTTGTGGATAAAGCAGCTATGAGAAATGACGCGCTCTACAATTCTGGACATGGCTGTCGGTTCTCTTATAATTAAGGTATTTACTCGAGAGAAGCGATGACCATCATCGAAAAATCCCTTCAAGACACTCCTTTTATCCGGAGCGCCGCCGTTTTAACCTCGCTTTTGGGCCTCTTTTGATTGTATTTATCAAATTAGCATGGATTGAGATAAGTACCTCTTTTTTTACCTTTACAATGTTACTATGTTTAATTTATTTTTTCCTTATTGGGAATGATTAATATATTTAATATAATGTTAGTGATAAATTTTTCTTTAAAATTTTGTGCATATCTTTAGTTTTTGAAGACTTTTCGTGGCCGCTCTAGACCTGTGCCTTAAACGACCCAAAGAGACGCTTATTTTCAAGTAGGGGAATCAATTTAGCTTTTCCTTTTTCCATTTGTCAAATAATAAACATTCAGGAGCAAAGAGTGAAGTCTGTTCATTGCTGTTGCTTCATTTGTTGAATGTTGAAAGTAGTAGAAGTGGACCTTAGCGAAGATCTCGCAGTCGTACCAAATAGATCCTTGTATTGCACGCCTCCCTTCTAATAGCTGTTTAGTTCCATGGGGGTTGTTCTTGAACCAGTGCCATTTTTTCAATTAAAATGATATTTGGTAACTTTCATTTCCTCAATATTGGAGACAGTGGGGTGAAGTGATCACTCTAAGGAAAAACTTTCTGGAGTAAACTTATTAAAAGAGAATTAAATTACAAAAAGTAGTTAATCTGTTGAAAATTTGGTGTATAATCAATACCAAAGCCATCAATAAATCAAAACTATCTCGAAAGATATTTTTGAAATTTTTTTCTTCCAACTCCTGCTAAATGGCCACTTTGCCCGTAATATGGGGTAAAGTGTCCAGGAAATCTTGAAATGATAAATACGTTTACACACCTAACTCAAACTATATTTTTGGCATTAATCAATATAATAATAATAAACTTTATTGTCGAAAAAAGAAGTTAAAAACTGCGTATGACCTCACGGAGGATAATAAACTAATTTTAATTAGTTTACATTATAAATCAATATTAATGATGCATGTACAATATATGAGTTTTGAAATGTTCGTTTTTGACAGAAAGTGACTGTCATTTTCTTAGAAACTCAAATTGTATAATTATAATTCGAGTTAAAATATTTAAATATATAAAACGTTTAAAAAAATGTTTCGACGGAGAAGAAACCCGCCCCCGACGCCAAGTAATCGTTATTCACGAAAGTCACGCCCTTCGTCTTTTGCTCAGTTTGTTATTTTGCTGTATTGACTTTCGTTTTATCTCAAATCTAAATTGCACGGAACAAGATGATAAGAAAGAACGAAAATTTTAAAAGTTTTATAAATTTAAAAACGTATTTAACTTTGTACATTCTATTTCACCGTATACTGTATCATTTTAAAGGTAACTAGGTGAGTTTTGAGCATTGTCACTATACAAATCGGATCAGTAATGAAAAACCAAAATAAGGAGGAAATAACTGAACATTTACCTTACATCAGTACGAGAGAAATGAGAATCATTGTGAAAACTTGAGAAATCTTGTTACCTGATCGCACACGCTTTGACAGAACACCAATGGCTTCTCTGTGAGTTAGTTCACAACTTCGTCACGGAATTGGAGTAGTTTCCAGTGAGTACGAGACAATGGCCACTTTACACCATTCTCGCCTTGTGCTTAAGTGGATTTGTAGGCTAATGCACCTTACTTCGTGTTTGACGTTTTTTCACTTCTCCTCCTCTGTAAAATAAATAGAAGTTTCTTCTAATTTACCGAATTATCCATTAAGTCATATCGGGGTCCTCTTCGTCCAATACTTCATTAAGTAAATCACGTGTTCAGGCAGAAATTTACTTTGAAGAGTACCAGTGCTTCTTGCTAAAAATGTATGTTCACAGTAAACCCTTTGAATATTAGGAAGCATTTTTTACATTGTTTAATTCGCGATATTAATGAATTAATGATAGGTTAACGATATTTTATACAGATGTTCGATAGGAATTTTTTCTTCCATGGGGGATATCACAGTCGTGTGTTTGTGTATGTATTGTTTTCGTAGGCACTTACACATAATCTGTCTCTGTGTGTGTGTGAACATACAAATATTAAGAGGAGTATGTTGATCCATGTGAAGAACTCTGTCGAATGGATTCCATATCATCTTCGTAGAATTGTTTTGTATGTGGGAATCTATTCGTGCGACACATTTCATGTACTCTACTACACTACACTGGAGGTAGACGTGTGAATTTATTTTACACACACGGAGTTCAAAAGGAATAGACACCTAGTTTCAATTCTGTTCCATCCTGGCCCGAGTTTTTCTCCGGTTTTCCTTAGGGTAGAGGCGGATTTTATGTAGTCTTGCATAGGGACGGCAGTTTATTGTAATATTTAATCTCGAATTTACAGTTCTTTTAATGGTTACTACTTAGAAACAATATATTCTGAATAATCTATAGTTTGATTATAATACACACTTGTGAACTACCTTTTTTATGTTTTATTAAATACAAATTTGTTGGCATTTTGTTGATATTATAACACGTAGTGAACTATTTTTATTGTTATCTTAGGAGTAAAACGTGCTGGAATATTACATCCTGAGCCTCTGTCTCATGACCCTTGATCGGAATTGCTGGGACGGTCCCTTGCTTGCTAGGGGAGAATGAATTAGTTTATTGTCCTCCACGTGGTCATACGCAGTGTGCTACTGCTTTTTTGACTAAATTTATTATTATACCGGGATGAAATAATAGTATACCGTTGTACTCGACGTGGTCAAAAGTGATATGCTTTGCTTGTTTCAAGTGCTGCTACCTTGGAGGAGGAGGAGGAGGACAGATACCCCTCGACGGCCTCCCATGACGTCTGCCCTTTGCTCCTATTGTCTCCCATTGTCCTGTTGTTTGTCTTACGGTCGCTTTCGCCTGCCTCCAATCTGCTACTCTCCTCAGTCTTCAGTTCACATTCAACTAACATAATAAATTAGGGGATTTTTTTCTCCAACAAGTACTTGAGCCAAAAATAAATAGTGGCCCGACCTGAGGTAACTTTTTGATGGACCTTTTAACGACGCTCCGACGCGTAGTCAGATGTAAACCTAAATATACACTCAAATGTTTACAATAAAAACGAAATCACACGAACGTGTTGTAATAATGTAGTAGCTTTTCTGCGTCAATTCAAACTCGTATATCGCTCACCAGCGGAGTACCCAAGACTTCCCTGCGTCGTTTTACGAATTTTTTCAATTTCCATGTATTGAAAATCTTTGTCTTATTCATTTGTCATAACAATAGTGATCAAAACATGGAAAGAGACTGGGCAACAATTTATGTCAAAGCGTGATAATTAAGAAAGAATTGGGCAATACGTCAATGGCGAGGTGAAATTTGCAACGGACCGGGACTCGAACCCGGGATTCCTGCACTGACGGCAGGTGTGCTGTCCACTGCAGCACCCGCCTCGACGTCTCCAGCCCGCAAGCAACATCCACCCGGTGAACGTGGGTCACGTCCCCCCATACCACCCAACTTCAACGCACTTTCCACGTACCTATGTATTTTTGATTCGCAAGTTGCGAGTTTACAAAGTTGGCAGTACGTTCGCCAAGAATCTATGATAACACATCGCTCTGAATTAGCATTGCGTATTTTGTATTTGTTTGCAAAGTCCATTAGACACTTTCTTGAAGCAAAGGTTGTTTCTCTTCGATATAATATAACAGCCGCCATGCTACACCTTTGGATCCCGATTGCTCTGAATGTTCTCCTGTTATTGGTGGTAGAAAACTATCTATTACTAACTCCTAGAGACGATAACTAACGAATAAATTTCGAATTATTGTCAAATTTCTGATCGTATTGATTTCGCAGAGGAAAATGAGGAGAAACAGCGAAATGAGGTCCCATCAAGTTCACTTTCGGTTACATTTATTGCACCATGTACCTACTTTTAATATGGTTTCCTTGGTGGATATTTTTGTTTATTTGGTGATATGGTCAATTCAGTAGACACGTAGTTAACCCTAATATTGTACTTCGCAGAAAATGGTCAGAGTTACGATTTGGGATAGTAAACAAAGGATGTACATAGGTGTGTAATGTAATTTTGCTAAAAGAAATCTGTAGAAAGAATAGAGTGCAATAAGTATTTAAATCAGATCTTCAACTCAAACACAAAAGAAAATATCTGGAAGATACTTTTTGTTCCTGCAACCACGCATTTTGGGCATGTCGGCATCCCTAATTTTAATTGTTTTTATTTAAATCAAACAGCTTTTAAGAATGAACAGAAAGAAGATATTTTTAAATCTATTTCTTGCACTAAACATTAGAAACTCAATTAAAAATCACTCACTAACCTAATTAGGAAAAGAAATTGATCAGGTGTTGAAAGTTGAAGGGAAGCTGAAATAGGAGGCAGACAGAGGAGGATTCAAGTGTAACTGTCGATAGTTGGCTGTTCGTTCTCGATAGTGCTATCGCTGAGCAGAGTGGGAGGCGCGGCGTGTTGGCTATCAGCTGCTACCGGACGAAGTGGTTGAAATCCGCGACGCGAATGTGTTGCTCCAGAAATGTGCTCCACTTCCACACAGTTGCGGGGAATAACGAGCGCACGGCATCCCCCGGACGCATCGCCTCAGGGGTTATTGATGTTACTTAAAACGTTTTAAATTTCTTCCATTGACAAATGATAGCAGACGCTTTCAACGCGAGTGGGAGATACCGTGCCCCGCCTCCCACTGATTGGGTTCGTAACTGTGTTTTAGAATTACGGAAATGTTTGAGCCGCGAATATTTGCTTCCTCCAGTTCACGACGTTGGCGAAATCAATGCGTGTATTTATTAGTTTTTTCAAATAATTTTTAATATCTATTGCACTTCTGCTCCGTTTCACTCGCCCATCCACGCAAGTCCTCGTTGTGCAAGGTATAAATAGAGAATGTTCCCAAATTCATGGTAGAAACTTTAAGGGTTGATACTATTGATGGGCGCAAGTGACGCGGTGAGACGGAAACTCAAGAAATACAAGATGAACGGAAAGACAAAGTGTTTATGGACAATGTTTACAATAACTGTTCGAAATTGCAATGTCCACCAACAGTGATAGAGGTTTTTCAGGGTAGGTGGAGCCATTGGCTTCTACGCATTCAGAGATGCCAAAGAGGCGTTTCACGCCCTCGTAGAGCAGCTAGGGCATCGAAGCGACGAGATCGTGCATTTCCTGTGTTTGCGCCATATACTATAAATGGCAGTTACAGTGTCCTGCACCAACCCTTCGATTTCGGGATCACTCTGTATGAAAGTAGAAATATTTCATGTTTGTTCCGAACGGTGATCTGATGCTGATGTTCGTGTGAGATTCACGGTTTGCTTTCGGCACCTCAGCACCGGATGCTGGCGGAAGGAGAAGCTCGCGGCTGCTTCCGGTGCCCCTCCTCCCTCGGCCAATCGCTCTTCTCTGCGCCCCTCCGTCCGTCCGTCCGTCCGTCCACCGACGGCTGGCTGTATATGTAAACGTGGTGTCGGGACGATTTAATACTTTTTCTCCGGAATATTTCAAACGCGTTTCGGCCGCTATGACGTCATCAGCTGTCACTACAGAAATAAATAAGTACGATGACGACATATACATAAAAGCAATTCTGTAGAAAAAATAATTAAATTAAACAATTATGATTTTTAGACAACATGTCTGTATCCGTTAGTAAATTGAAAGTGTTTGTAAGAAGATTTACAATGTAGTCGCGAATTTGGTGTGAGGACGTAATCCCTTACTGACTCGATATAAAAAAATGCTTCATAGTTCGTTCGTGTTGACGTTTGCATGAGAGGAATCTGACATATGTCAACGGAATGCTCCTGCGCTCTCTCGTCTTCAGCACTTCACGAATAATTCAGGTGTTTTTGAAGGAGAAAAAGTATCGAGTGAACGATCTTCTATATCTCTTCGCAAAACTCGGAAAGTACTCCGTCAATTCACTTGAAATTTTCACACCACGCTGCATCGGAATACGAAAGTGTTTTTATACGCTTATTACATAGATATCACACTTGTGAATAGTAAAACGTGAATTTTCCTCCTAGAGGTGTATTAGGGTTGACGAGATTTTTAAATTACCGATATTGTTTAGGGGACCGCGAAGGCTGCCGTGAAAACGTCTTCGATAAGGGGATGAGAAATCGAAAGCAAGCGGAGAAGCGAACAGAGTCATTGCAAACATCGGCAATTCCTTCCTTATTAATTAAATAACTTATAACAATTTCAAAAACTATTTTCTTGCATGATTGTGTTGCCGTATGACTCTTATTAATTTAGTTTTATGTGTACTCAACTTTGGCACGGGTGTGTACATTAATTCTGTAGCCCCATCCTGGCCCGGGTTTTTCTCCGGTTTTCCTTCCGGTAGATTTATTATACAGGTTCTCTAGGCTTCGTCTTGGGTCCTGTTTATTGTAACAATAAATCGTGAATTTAGTGTTGTTATTTTTCAAATCTTATGATTTTTCAACACTATACTCAGAATAGTCTATAATTCGATAATAATTTGTACATTTAATTTTTTGCGTAAAATTACAAACATATTGACATTATATATGTATTATAACACGTAGCTATCTTTTCATCTTATCTAGGAATTCATGCTGAAATTTTTTGAATCCGCCTCTGCTTTAGGGCCCTTGATCGGAATTGATGGGATGGTCCCTTGCTTGCTTCCGGAGAGTAAATTAGTTTATTGTCCTCCACGTGGTCAGACGCAGTTTGTACTGTTTTTTGACAATAAAAATTTATTATTTATACTTCGCCGTGTTCCATGAGAGTGACGATATTTGTACTTCGCGTTATGTCGGTCGCGTCTGTTCCTTCCGCACCGAGCGTGTAAGGAAATGAATATTACTTAGTTTGTTGCGTCACTAACTTGTTGTTTTTTTTACAGCAAATAGTTGCTTTTGTGACTATTATAAATGTTTATTTGGTTATAACTCGTATTCGAAGAAGTCGGCAATTAGACTTAGGCAACCATATTGCATGCGTAATTTGACTTGGAGTATAATATAGCAGTGAGTGGATTTTCATGTCGTTTCTGCATTGTCATAATCGTCAAGCACGACGTCAAACATTAAATGTATCGTCGTAAAAGGCGACCTTTATTTTTTATTTGTGATCTTGTCTCGTAGGTTTTGTTTTTATGCTTCGCTATGTGAGAGTCATTTTAAGTGAACTCGATGTGGTCACACTCTTTTTAGTTGCTAAAAATATCGTCTACTTCTTACCATAGTCATGCCTGCACATCTCATCTCTTACGAGTATTTTATTTCTAATGCCCCATTAAAACCGAAATCTATTAGATTGTCTCGAGGTTATGAACTTGCTTCGAAGTGTCCACGAACGAATCCGAGCGATTAATACTCGAAGTAATTGAAATAGTATTGATCCCGTGGGAGTAACGTTTCTCTTGTAACGATTGCAATTATTACACGTACGAGCTGCAAGTACGAATAAATGTAAGTAGGAGGCGTTATTACGCGTATGAGATGTAAAGACTTATCTTATGTCTTTTTATGGTCGAATATAGTAGCGTCATTGAGCTGCATGGACATTTCATGGTGTATTTGATCCAACGTACACATCGTTCTATGCGTATACACACATTGAACATTGAACATTAAACCTCAAATACCGTCCAATCTATGAATTGATGTCGAGTATGATAGAAAAGAATTGAACATCGTGCATGAATGATGCCTCTTCGCGTGTTCTTTTTGTCAGGAGCGAATTGGGAAAGAGACATGTTGGGTAGTCGGGTATTGCGAGGAATCGAACCCGCGTTCTTCCTCTCAGCGGTAAGGTGCGAACCGAGACCCCCACCGAGGTTGCACACATATGACGTCAATGTCCATGGGTATTTCTTTGTCTCACGTCATACTTTTGAGCAGCTGTGTGACGAGAGGGACGCGAACGGCTTGCGTTCACCCGCGTGCCCTGAGATGACTTATGTTGGAGGATAACAAATTCGGGACCACGCGTTTCAACTGATTGCACGCGGCATAATAATAATAAATTTATTATCAAAAAACAGTACAAACTGCGTATGACCACGTGGAGGACAATCAACTAATTTACTCTCCGGAAGCAAGCGAGGGACGTATTCCATCAATTCCGATCAAGGGCCCTAAGGCAGAGGCGGATTCAAAAAAAATTCAGCAAAAGTTTCTAGATAAGATAAAAAGTTAGCTGCGAGTTATAATACATATATAATGTCAATATGTTTGTAATTTAACGCAAATATGTTTGTAAATTTACATGTACAAGTTATTATCGAACTATAGATTATTCTGAGTATAGTGTTTAAAAATCATAAGAGTTGAAAAAACACTAAATTCACGATTTATTGTTACAATAAACACGCCCCTAGACAAAGCCTAGAGAACCTGTATAAGAAATCCGCCTCTGTCAGAAGGAAAAACCCGGGCCAGGATGGGCTACCATACCTAACGCGTGTATGGTAGCGCGCATAGCTGGAGGTCCAGTCTGCCTTTTCCTTTCAATATAACATAATTAATGTTTATTATGTTCGAACCCACGATTCCCAAAGTGGTCGATTGCGTCCACGAGATGTAAATGGGAACCACCAAAATGTTCGCTTTCCGGAGCGACAGAAAGCTTCGAGACGGAATTTGACGTGCCGACTTGCAAGAGAAAACTTTCGTCCTTCAGAATAAATCTGAAATTATTGGAATTTCTTATAATTGAAACGTAGAAACTGGCATTAACGCCGTTGCAGATTCAAACCGTGACACCGTAGCACTTCCTGGAGACGAGGAGACGTTTAACATAGCAGCACCTGCTTAATTAGGTCTGGTGGCTTTCCGAGGGATTAGGGAAAGAGGACAATACCATTTCCTTACGTGACCCTAATCAGTGTCCTCAGTTCTCTTTGGAAAATAGAGTGAATCACTCCTACATGAGTCATGTACGGTGTATGTTGTTTTCCGACAAAACTAAATCGTCACTCCTGCTTTCGTTCGTAATAATTCTCTTTTGGATGTTCCTTTCCATTAAATCTCTCCGTGTAATTACGTTCTTAATACACGTCACATTCTTCCCTTCGCTAACATTTCGAAATAAACAAGTGGTATACAAATATTAATGAAGTGCTATTGGAATATTCTCGAAGGTGAGTGGAGTCAAATCACGAAGATGGATTATTGTCTTCTTTATTTTTATTCTAATTATTTTGAAATACATCGATACGAATAATTAAGAAGAAAAACACGATTTAATTTGTGAATCAGTTAACGGTATAGTTGAGAAAATATTCCAGAGCCCTTTGGACTCGTTTGAAATGCGTCGGAGCATCGAGTACAAACACGGAGGCGGTCACTTAACGCATCTCGCCTCAAAGGAAGAAGGGAAACATCTTTCTCGAATGTTCGGTGACGTAGTGATAAAAGTGATGTACAGAATGCGAGGAAACATTTTCTACAAACCGTCACTTTCGTGATTTAAAAGTTGGATTCAAGAAAAAGTGTTTCCTACAAAAGATGTAATACGTAACACCAATTATAACTGCAGTTATTTCACTTCAATAGTCGCTGAATGACGTGTTTCAAGTTGAAATCGCAATAAGTTTATAAGTATAACTATTTGATTACAGGTATTTAATTAGTGAATTAAGTCTACGTACGCCTTGAGGACTCCTCTTTCTCTGCGACGAAACCCCATTCGAAATGCCTCTTCACAAGAGACGGCTATGACACGAATTTTATAAATAATATGCGTCAAATAAATAATTAACAATTAACTATATAGTATTGTTAATAACAATAAAAATTATTTATTAAAGTTATTAATATTTTATTATTAAGTTGATTAATCTGGTATTATTAATAACAACAATTATAACTAATGACAATTATTAACCTGGTAACACTTTTACAATGTACGCTATTTTCCCATTTCAATTTTATCTGTTAAGAGTTCGGGTCCAATGTGTCCCTCCATTCCGGAAGTAGTCGCTGAGTTGGCGGCGACCTCATTGCGTTCCGACCGCCGAAAAGATCTTGTCACAATGAAAACAAAAAGGTTATTATGACACTCAGGTGACGACTATCTCGACCTCCTCCAAAATCTCAAATTTAGGATTTAATTCCGGGACATTACGCCCACGCGATGACAAACACGAATTCACGTTTCATCCAGAGGTTGGCAATACTTCATCGAGACACCTGTAACAGTCGATTGAAAAGATGCCGAGGCAGTTGTGGACAGATGAGTCACCCCCCGTCGACGATCTTTGCCCAGTGATCCAAACGGTTTTCGTAACGTCTGACTGAGGGACCCTCATCTCTACCGAGGAGGGATGATCTCGCCTATATCGTGCTGCATGGCTTTCATTTCTCGTGTACCTTAACGAAGGAATTGCGAGATATTGATGGAAATATCAGTGATGGGTGTCTCTAATACCACAATCCACACTATCGTATTGTGATCTCTGCGAGTGATAAAGACGGAAGCCGAAACTGTTTCTTACAACACAAACGAATCTTCTATTTCTTCTTTAACTTAAAAACTTTTATAGAAGAGAGAGTCGCTTTATTTCCAAGACTTCCCCAAGTATATTTACATACGCAATCACAAACTGTGTACGAATCACAAACTGTGCAGGATAATCCGTTAATCTCCACAAAGAAGAAACGAAACCCTTCCCCAACAAATCGTCTTAATCAGATGCAAATGGATCATTTCTGTTCCCCTAGGTGCATAAATACAAACTTACTCCAACGTAATTTGTTTTGTTGATGGTGATGATGTAATATGAAGCTCGGCTCTTGGCATTCCGTCGTAACTGGAGATGGAAGCGTCTCCTATTACTCACGTAAAATTACTCTCTTGTATACTGTAGCTGATTTTGCTGAACTACACAAAGAAAGTCTCGTTGCCCGTATAACTATACACTTGTTGAAATTACTTCTCCCGTTTTTTTGTCTACATAGACTTGTTGGAGGAAGGATGCTTTACTTCAAACAATTGAATTTAAGTGACTAAATCTTATTTAATTCCAAGTAAGCACTGGCCAAACACAGAAGACAACGTTGAATTTCATAAAATAGTGGATAGTTGCAGCATATTGATCGGTACATGAAGATCGAAAATATTGCGTAGTTTTATCGTGAGATTTAATAAGAACTGGTGAAACTATATAATATTTTCAATTTATTTCTCATGTAATAAGCGTATTGTTCTTGTAGGTTAGCTAGAGTTATCCCCTTTAACCGGAGATCCTCTAGTGACATCCTCTTAAAGTGTTTATGATAACTGCTGTAAAAATTACGGTGATTTTGGATTCTTTTTGTTCATCCTTTGGTCCTAGTTGCTTTCGTTGTATTTTCAAGTCTTACACAATCATTTCGGGTGGCTCAGGTGGCAGCGCTCTTGCCCTTCACCAAGTCATCCCGGGTTCGATTCCGGGTAGGGTGAGAAAAATTTTGTAGCTTTTCACATGAATGTCCCAGTGCATATAACTCTGACTACTGAAAAGCAAACCCCCCTCCTATCCACCTACTACCCTAGTGTCACTAACTATTACTATTACTTACTACTTCTACTAATACCTCCACGTGGGCCAAGTTGGTAAACCTACCACCCACCTTGTAACTCCTATCACTCCATGTACATAAGCTTCTCTAGCACTAAGCTACATTTCTCATTTACAAACACTGCGATGATAAACCATTTCGGGATATGTTCCTTCTCTTGTGGAACGAAATAAACAAGGACAAGAGTTTCTCTGTTCCATTTTAAGGCTTTCGGTCGCTTACGGACTCTGTTATCTGAATATATTTTGATGACATTTCGTGGTTGATGAATTTCACGAGCTGTTTCCTCGTGCGTGTTTCAGGAACTGGCGGCCCCACCGATCACTGGCCTCACGAACTGCTGAAAAGTAAGTGTTTTAGCGATTCTTTATTGCTCTTCTGGAACAAATAATAACTCTTGGGAAACGAAAGATCTTCAGTCGAATGCGGTATTTTATTGGAGGGAGACGTATTGGGATATAAACAGAGCGATATCTAGAAAACGGGAGTTTCTTTGAATGTTGAATATTTTTGTGTAAAAATAATAAAGAAAATTATTTGAGAAATATAAAACCTTTTATTATTTTGGGAGATCCAACACCGCCATCGATAGTTTTGGTAGTAACGATGTTAGTTTGAGAATTCTACGAGTATTAACGTCCATGATACAATCTAATTAAACAATTCCTTCACTTCACTATGTGTCTTAATTATAGACAATCATTACAACTGCAGAATTACTGATTCACATTTCTTCCTTTATTACATTAGGTTACTACATTGCCAACGTTTCGAGGTGTGCTGACCTCTTCATCAGGGCTACTTGGATTGTACGAAGATAATTAAAAAACCAGATATATTTGTTCAGTTACATATCACGTTAAAATTTAAAATATTTTGGAAGGTTGCAGTTGAACCTTCTCTGTCAAACCAATGTTGACCTCTTCATCAGGACTTGACAACCTTCCAAAATATTTTATTTTGGCAATGTAGTAACCAAATGCAATTAAAGGGAGAGTTGTGAACCGATAATTCTGCATCTGTAATGATTGTCTATAATTAAGACACACAGTACAGTGAAGGGGTTGTTTACTGAAATGATAAAAAGGCAATCGAAATTTCTTCATTGTAAATAAATAATGCTATCACAAAAGATAAACTGTTTGTTTGTGAAAGGTCGTAAGTCTTGCATTATACATTTAATTAGTTCGAATCTCGTAATTCGTTTGTGATGACATGCGAACACAGCACTTGGCGGCTGCAGCGAATGGGATGAGGGTGGGGGGGGGCGGGGGGTAGAGAGAATTTTCAGAAACTAAGAAATTACTCTTATTTTGACTAATCTTCAATGTAACAAAAATTCCTTCTTTAGAAATTAATATTTCAAAATAATCTAACAACAGCATAATTACTGATATGAAACCTGAGAAATGCAAACACTCTGATCTCGAAGAGATGTTGCAAATTGAGCTCAGACCAGTCGCTACCTGTTCTCTCGTCCTGGACGCGTGGATTAGTGTCGCGAGCATCTCATCATTGTGATGACGTCAGCGCGCGNACACACACTACTTCCGTCTTGACTCATGATCTGAAGGAGAGCGAAGAGAAAAATGCTTCTTTGAAGTAATACAACTCCAGGTTTATTATGAAAAGTATGGCTTGTACGTGCACAGATACCATCTTGAATCCGATAAGACAGAAAACGTTTCCTCGCAAAGTTTGTTGTTGTTAGGTTGCACCGCGCCGGAGAAAGATTTGTTCATATGAGGAAGGATCGTCCTTATAAAGTTGCACGAATATACTGTGTCGTTATTCCACAAGTAAGTTAATGAGGTTGAAGTAGGTCGAGTGACGTGTGAGTTGTAGCGTCCGTGTGCTGCTGCTCTATGAGTGATGTATCATTAGAATTTTCTCAAATACGAACGTAGGTCGCTCTGCATAATGAAGGAGGTTTCTCTTCGAAATGTAAGAAACTTTTTCTTTCAGAAATCGTCAATTACCCACGTAAGTTGAATCTTTGCAAGGAAAAGAGACGCATTCTTTGCAATAGAAAGCTTTAATTAAATTCAATAAAACCTTTAACATTGAATTAGATAAATGTGTTCTATACTTTTCTTTTTTTTCTTTTTTTTTTTGTGGGGCTTTACGGCTCATGTCGACATCAAAGGTCATTGGAGCCCGAAAAACTTGTACAGGTAGGGAAAATGCAGTTACGTACTAGGGAGAGCCAACATGACTCTCCCCGCGTGTGGGACTCGTCGAATGATTCAACCCTACCCACTAAAAACCCTCCTGATCTACAACACACCAAAACATATCTCACAACATACATCAAAACAAAAATGAGGGGGGCACATAAAGTGAGGGGGGACAAAAAATGAGAAGAATGAGGAAAATGAAAGATACCCTAGCCTTGAAAGCGTCGGGATCGAAAAGAACAAGAGGTGACCAAGGGAGGTCAGAAAAGAGAAAGGAAGGAAGGAGCCTCGCACAAGTAAGTGGAAGTAATGCCAGACTCAGCTCGGGGCCCCGTGTTCGCCAAACACGTACTTACTAGATGTATGTCCCCTGGGGGGAATATGTAGCCAGCTAACAGGTATTCATTGATTACCTCAAAAAAAAACATATTATCCAAGCCACAAATAATCCATTGAAAGTTATGATTCTGCTTTAACTCGATTTCGTCGCGTCTTTGTTGACTTCGCCAATCTTTATATATAAAAAATCATCCTGCGTATGTTTGTGCAAAACTCGAAAAGTAGTCGGTCGATTGACTTGAAATTTCGACACAATGATGCATTCAAATATGCGCGTGTTTTTATATAACTATTATAGAGATATCACACTTGTGACAGGTAAAAACATGCTTTTTTTGAAATTATATAGAAGCGAAACACCACTCACTGACTGACTAAATACGTAATATCAGAGACTATGAACTCTACAAACTTTAAATTTGGGGTGTAGACCTCCTCTGAGAAAGGATTTTACGAAAATCCACCCCTAACGGGGTGAAATGGGAGTGGGAATGTTTTATGTATGTATCCCACCATAACTCTGGAGTGTCTGGAACAATTTCAACTCAATTTGATACACAGATGACTGACTATGTGAAAACAAGCACCGTGGAGGCAGGGCATCCCTTGCACCCCTAGAAGGGGATGACACGTAAAAATAGTGGAAAAATCCGATATTAGGTTCGAAACCGTACTTGTCGATGCCGTTGAGATGGATAACAGCGTCCCTAGTGCTTTGCAAGTTAACAATCAGCCCACATTGCAGATAATATACCTGTAGCATCCCTGGGGTAGGAGTGGGAATGAAGGACAGGTAAAGCGTAATAAGAACACGACTGATATTGGTGTCGACTAAATCATTTTTGAGACCGCTGAAGTGAAGTGAAGTGACACCCTCATTGCCAGATAAGTACACGATCACCCCATATAAGGAATAAACACCCTTTGTATTTGTGAGGTAGAGTGAAACGTGAAAATAATCGGAAGTGGCCGATGTTAGTGTTGAGATCGTTGTTCTTGGGGTCGCTGAAATCAGTAGAGACATTCTCAATGACATCAAAGTTCACAATCAGCCAGTATAAACTCCAGCACTCCTTGGGAAGGGGGTGCCGTGAAATAATATCGAACATGACATACCAGTGACGAGTCCATAATTTTCGGCGTCGCTGAGGTGACAGTGAAATCCCGATATCGTGTAAGTCTGAACTTAGCCCTCATGAAACACCACTTGGGTGGGGAGTAGAAATGGGTTTATGGATAAAAAGAATTGAAAACTAATTTTGAATTGTAAAATTATGAACATTTCGTCAGATCCGTAATATTAGGGTTGATGAGATATTTAAACTACCAATTGCCTTTGAGTTTAAGTTGAGATCGCATAGTGTTTCGGTTTATTTAGAGCTAGGGTGGAAAAAGCGAGACGTATAAATAACATAAAGAGACAGATATTAGGGTCGAGTCCATGGTTTTTGCGTATTCTGAGATTAATAATCGTACTTCCAATGACATTACGTTACTACAATATGCACCAAACCTCTACAGGTGAGGGTTATGGGAAGATCGTGACATGAAAAATTATCAAAAATGTCAGATAAGAAAGGATTATACGAAAGCTCGCCCCTAAGGGGATGAATTGGGAAATTGGTTTTCTAAAAACTTTTTCTCAGTTACATCAATGAAAATGAGGGATTGATACGCACCAATACTAAAAACGTCCACCATTAATAGATAATATTTTCACTAGGTATCAATGTGGGAAATAACAAAAAGAGTTAGTCAGTTAGTATTTGTCTATAATTATTTCCATTTTATTTACAGATAGGGATTGGTCAATTTCTTCCAAAAAAGAAAAATTTATGGAAAAACCGATGGAAAGAAATAGAATTTTCTACAAATGGAAGAACATGTACACCAGTTTCAAATTGAGTGCAACTTACTAGCGTACAAGTTACAACTTTGTAAAATACTATAAATGCATATTTATATATGACGTTAGGTAACGTTAAACAGAATTTTAATTATATCCGGTTTTACGCTAAGATCGCACATTGGATTAAAGCTATTGATGCACTCGAAGAAATGAAATTTTATCTAAAATACACGAACCCTATCACGAAAAATTAACCTATCGACTTAAATTTTTATTTCATTTTGTAACTACTAAGGAATAGTGTGTACTTTTTACCTACTGTTAGACGTAACGAATCTTTACTTAGGGCATTATTTTTATCTGCAACCACCTTATTTATCCAATCACATGATTTTAATTTAACGTCGCAAAATGTGAATAAAGCAGTTTGGATGCATGACTTGACACATCATAATGACAAACAATTCAATTCCCTTAGTGGTATTGGAATGAAGGATCTTGTGGTTACGCGATGGGTTTTTCTGATGTGCGCGTGAAATCTATTCTGGTGACAGGAATCAAAGTTCGATCCTAAGTGGACAGATACTGTTGGTGTAAAGAAACTTAACGCGCGTCACATCCACGGAATAACGTCTAAAAACAATCTTGTTAGATTTAATCGAATTCCCCATTTATATTTTGGTTTCCGGCTAAGAATTTCAAAAAATTAGTCATTTCCACTGTGTCTCTGCCGCCACTATGCAAGAAAGTCTAAACATAACTGGAGCAGAAATAATTTTTTACCGAATCTGTATCCACTTTTCAGTTTTTTAATAATAGAAATTTTCTTATTTTTCAAATGTTTGGCGAAGAAATGTTAGGTGTTAAGAATTCATTATTTGAACTGTTTAGTAGATTTTTAAATCGTCGTAGGNTCTAATAATAAATTTATTGTCAAAAAAAACAGTACAAACTGCGTATGACCACGTGGAGGACAATAAACTAATTTACTCTCCGGAAGCAAGCAAGGGACGTATTCCATCACTTTCGATCAAGGGCCCTAAGGCAGAGGCGGATTCAAAAATTTCAGCAAAAGTTCCTAGATAAGATAAAAAGTTAGCTGCGAGTTATAATACATATATAATGTCAATATGTTTGTAATTTAACGCAAATATGTTTGTAAATTTACATGTACAAGTTATTATCGAACTATAGATTATAATAAGGTATAAAACTATAGCTTAGGTATAAAACATAAATCTATAACTGTAATATAATGTAATGAGGTGCAAAAGACAATTATGTGGTTCGCTCTCCTGACTTCTAGGATACGTTTACTTGCGCTGATTGATTGCAACCGGTCTCATACATTTCTATGTGAAAGACTTCAGTGAAACCGCTGCGGTTGCATTTGTGTGTGTTGCGTCTCTCGTTGCCGGATCTGGTGACAACTATTGTTCATTTGGGTCATTCTACTTTCGCTTTACCCAGGCGGAAATGACGTGACGGATGAAATTGAAATATTGAAGAATTGCCTCTCACTAACGAGAGACGTTCGGTCTGCAGCAGCGAACCACAATTTCGTTTCTACTGCGAAGGAATGAACTTGTCTACTTGATGCAACTTCTCGCCGTGCGGATCTCAGTAGAATAAACGATTCATGAACCACAAGTGCAATTGTGGTAGTAATAATATTCATGGGCCTAGAGTGTCAACCACTCTTTGCCAAAAAGGACCGCATCATTCGGAAATCGTTCTATATAATTCCCTGCCCAAGAATATAAAAGATATTATGAAATTGAATCTGTTCAAATCAGCGGTTAAAAACTACCTCCTGCACCAGTGCTTCTACACTGTAAAAGAATTTATTGATTTTAATAAAAGTTAAATCCGTCTTGTACTTTATCACGCCATTGCTGTAG
>NNCF01128889.1:402416-439249 GCA_002313205.1 Laupala kohalensis | reverse complement strand
TTCTCTAGGCTTTGTCTAGAGGCATGTTTATTGTAACAATAAATCGTGAATTTAGTGTTTTTTCAACTCTTATGATTTTTAAACATATACTCAGAATAATCTATAGTTTGATAATAACTTGTACATGTAATTTTTTGCGTAAAATTACAAACATATTGACATTCTATTAGTATTATAACTCGCAGCCAACTTTTTATCTTATCTAGGAACTTTTGCTGAATTTTTTTCAATCCGCCTCTGCCTTAGAACCCTTGATCGGAATTGATGGAATACGTCCCTCGCTTGCTTCCGGAGAGTAAATTAGTTTATTGTCCTCCACGTGGTCATACGCAGTTTGTACTGTTTTTTGACAATAAATTTATTATTATTTTAAATCAAATTATTTTAAAACATTGTTTGTGGTTATAATATAAGATATTGATTTCGTTTGTAGCAATGGGTTACGAAGGAGAGGGTGGGAGAGAAGGAGAGAAGGTGCCATTTCCAGAAAAGACACGGAAACAATTCCTTGTCTTTCCCTTTATTACTTTATAAAAAGTTGGAAAAAAATGGAATTCACTGATCAGATGAACCTGATATAGAAATTGAGATTTTATGATTTTGTCGGTGAGGTAGGATATTAGTTTTTAACTGATTTGTTGCTAGCACTGTTTATAGCAAACCCAATAACGGATCCAAGTATAGACCTCGTCTCTGCTATAACTGCTCACAAACCCCACGGCGCTCAAATGATGTGGACTCGCAACAGATACTTCATTTTCAAGTACAGAAAACTGTGATTACACTCTCCTTGTCTTCGGCCAGGACCGGGACTCGAACCGTGGACGTCGTGTTTCGGCCTCAGGTGCGCTGCCGCTACACCCCCTCATCATCTGTAGACGACGCAAACGTCCCTCTCGAAAGTGGTGTGTTCGAAATCGGGTATAAGTGCCTAATTAGTACGGTCACTTATCCCGTGTATGAGGTGTGATACAGGTTAACCGGATCAGACCAGGTGGAAGTTGTGTCGAGGCGGGTGGTACAGTGTCAGCACACCTGCGGCCAAAGCAGGAGGTCCGCGGTTCGAGTCTCGGTCACGTGGCCGTAGACGATGCAATATGTGAATGTGTTTTATATTCTCTTTTGGGGAATGTGAATAATGTCTGTCCTTTGACTTCCACCTTGTCGCTTCGCCATGTTCATTGGACGGGAGAAATAAGCGAATGCGGAAATGAGGCTTGAA
Organism: Laupala kohalensis; assembly: GCA_002313205.1. NCBI lineage: Eukaryota > Metazoa > Arthropoda > Insecta > Orthoptera > Trigonidiidae > Laupala > Laupala kohalensis. The sequence continues at coordinate 438,027 of NNCF01128889.1, read as the reverse complement.
GGATTTCTTACGAAACGACGCGGAAACAGTGATGTACTCAAACGAATGCTTCACGCCTCATTACAATCTGAGCGTGGAATTGCAGATTGAACGAAGCGTGTGATCATTTTGAAAACTGAACAGTTTCACTCAATCTCTAACATTTCACATTATGCCTCTACTTCCTTCACTTTGAATCCACTTGGAAGTCTTACATTCACAGAGTTTCCTTAGAATGAAGCGTGATTTCGTAAGAACTCTGCTAACGTTTCATTTTCCATTTTGTAATCGTTACCACATCCAAAATACAGAAGACGAATTCTTTATCTTAATTACCTAGTTTTCACGTCTCCACGCAAGACTTTCATTTGTGTAATATTGGTTCGCTTAATTGGTACTTTCTTTTACTCTATGCATTACTAGACTCTTAAAATGAACTATACACTACGGACATAATGTGGAGGCCGTAGTTCATATAACCATCAGATGAACTAGTTTCCAAAGATTTATTTCGGGAATAGAAATGCTTACAGAAATTGCCGGTTAAGAGATCAAATTGTAAAATCATTTGAACCAAAAGTAGTTTCATCGTATCAATTGATTTTTCTTTGGTTGCTAACTGAATTACATGTGATAAAATGACTATATTTTAATTATCTTAATAATATGACGAAGTTAACACATAAACGAACTTGAAATGAAGTTTTCGACTAATGCCTGAGGTGCCGCTCAACTACAGTCGAGACAGATTTCTTAAGAAAACTCGGAGATGTGTAACTGTAAATAGTGCAGACACATCATTCCACTTCACTTGGCGTCGCTCACATGAGCTCTACTGTGGCATATATGCGAACACCCGTATCCGTCCTCTTGTAGGTTTTAGTCCCATAGCAAAGGACTCGGCAAATATTTGTGTGACCCCCCTCCACACGTGTTTCGCTCAGCAGAGCAGAGATTTGTCGATGTCCTGGTTCTGTAACCTATATTTTGATTTTTTTTCTTATTCTACAATTTCTTTAATATGGACAGGAATAACGAAACAGTATAAATATTACTTCAATTCTATGAAATGCGTCAAATATTTTGCCAAATACAGCACATGCGCTACACAAACACCGCAACGTGTGCCAAGTGAAGAGCCATTTCCGATCCACCCACACGGTTCATTTTGGTAAATAATAAAAATGAAACAAGGGGTATTTCGGAGTATCATATCTATTACGCTGTGCACGTTACCTCGCATTGACTCCCAGGCGCAAGAAAGGTTTGCTTTGATCCATGCTCTGCTCTGCGGCTGCACACGACTAACTACTTCCGAATGCAGCTTAAGAGAGCGGTGACGGTCAGAGGGGGGGGGTGTAGGTAGACACTGAAGTGGCGCCACCGACCCCTTCCTTCCTTCCTCTCTTCGGATTCATTACCTGATTTTTTAAATAATTTTTTTATTTGCTTTTTGCTATTTTTTATATTTCTTTATGTATATTGCGAAAAGTCAGTTACATTTATCTTTTTTTTATTTCAGTTTTCCCGTAAGCCAATTGTGGTGCTCTCAACACTTCGGCTAAATATTTTTATTTGTAAATTTTCTCAAAGAATGCGTGGCTGTGCATTTTCGAACGCGCTTCGCCCCGAGTGTTGCATGCAAATTAAATTATTCTCATTATCGTGATAATTATAATATTCACAACATTAAGATCGATCAAAGCGCTTGTGTTCGTACGCTCACACTGAAGTCACACGAGCAGTGCACTACCTCGTCTCATTTTCAAAAATATTATATTTAAAAAGGTTCCTAAATACATTTTTAAACTTGATTTTCAGATAATAAAAAACGCTTTTGAAATATTAAAAAAAAATTGTTTTAGTACAATCAAGCAGCAAGTAATATTAAAACTGATAAAAATCTAAAGACAATGTTACGAATTTCAACTCAACGTCAAATCGTTTTGAAGATAAGAGACGTTGGAAGATTTGTCGGAAATGGCAATTAAAAACTGAAAAACCTAAAATTTTGTATTTTTCATGTGTAACAATAATTCCACCAATATATATAAACATATCTAACTCTGAGAAACGAAGGGCCAATATGGTCCGATTTCACATGAAATGAACCCCATCCTCGTTGTAGATCGCTAAGTTCTCCGTTTCGATTAGTTGCTTTGTAATAGAAAGCCGTGCAGTACGTGAATTTACGAGGTGTCAAAATGAATTAGCGATTTAACACTTGGGCAACGGGCCAAGTTGCTAGATAAATCACTAAATAGGTTCTTAGTAATTACCTGTTTACTGAACGAATGAGTTTATGGCTAGTTTAAAATATATACATTTGTATTAACAGTTTTATCAAATTTTCAAGGCAGAGAGTTAATCTGTTGAATTATTGCGATTTGAATTTACAGTACGCGCCGCCCGGTGGATTTTGTGGTTCATTTCCACTCGTTTGTAGGCAGTGAGCCGTCGCCGCGCGTTTTTTTAAGACTGTGTCCCAGTTACATGGATTGCAAAGCGACAGCATCTGCGCATGACTGTCACTCACGACTCGATGCTTTTCTGCCTTCCTTATAATTCTTACAATTTGTATTTATTTATTTATTTAGTAATTTCCTTAGTAAAATTATTGCTACGACTGAATTCCGATATACGTAGGAATATTGTAAAAGTGCATTTATTGGCGTGACTGATCTTTGAAATTCGCGAAATCAGCGTGAGCAAAGGTTTACAGCTTCCTTCAATATCCGATAGACGAAGTGGTAGCTTTATTGCGTTCTTCTAAACAAGGCCTTTGTATCGTCTTAAGGAACTTCAGTGATGAAGAGAGGGAGAAGGTAGAGCACGATGGGAGGTGAAATGCGAGTAAAGAAAAGAAAAGAAAAAACGAAATTACGTATCCAGTGGAAACCCAGTTTTCCCGTAGACGAACTAGAACACAGAGAGTGTGGGCAATAAACAATGTAGAGTGATCCCGAATTCATGGTACAAATTCAGGTACAGGGCCCTGTAACAATCCTTCATTGTGACACGATGAGGCGTGTTGTTTCTGCGACTGCACTAGACATATGAGGATCTCGTTGCGCCCACATACGAGGTTAGGCAGAAAAGTAATGAGACTGATTTTTTATTTACCAAAGTTTTTATTTTTTTCAAACATCAATGTTATCCCCTTCAAAGTAGTTCCCTTGGGCAGCTACACAACGATGGAGACGTTGTTCCCACTGTTGGTAACAGCGCTGGAAGTCTTTAACCGGTATGGTCTTCAGTATGTCCGTTACACTCTTTTGGATGTTTTCTACAGTCCCGAAATGACGACCTTTGAGGATATTTTTCAGTTTAGGAAAAAGGAAAAAGTCACAGGGACTGAGGTCAGGTGAATAGGGGGGGGGGCTGGGGAACCACAGAAATGCCTTTTGAGGTCAAAAATTCTGTTATGGAGAGGGTAGTGTGACATGGGTGTTGTCATGATGGAGCTTCCATTTGTCTGCACTGTGTGGTCTCACGCGAATGACCTTTTTTCTGAGCCTTTCAAGGACGTCCTTTTTTTAAAAAAACTTGGTTGACAGTTTGTCCGGGAGGAACAAATTCTTTGTGGACGATTCCCCTTCTGCCCAAAAAACATATCAACATTGTTTTGATCTTCGATTTGATCATTCGAGCTTTCATTGGTCGAGGAGAGTTTGCAGTGTGCCACTCCTCACTTTGCCTCTTGGTCTCAGGATCGTATTCAAAAATCCATGATTCATCACCTGTGATCACACGACTAAAGAAATCTTGCTCATTAGCGATTCTGTCAAGAAGATCAAGACACTTGTTTTTTCGATTGTCCTTCTGTTGAATTGTGAGTTTTTTCGGCACCATTTTGGCACAGACCTTTCGCATGTGCAAATGTTCACTCAACATTCTTAATGTTAAACGACGGTCTGATCTCACAAGAGTGTTCACACGTTCGATGTTTTCATCAGTTTTCGAAGTTGAAGGTCTCCCTGAACGGTGTTCATCTTCAACGTGTTCTCTGCCTTCCAAAAATGATTTGAGCCAGAGAAAAACTTGAGCTCGGGATAAAGAATGTTCCCCATAGGCCTGTTTTAACTTTTCAAACGTCACACTTGCCGATTCTCCACGCTTAACGCAAAATTTAATAGCACAACGTTGCTCCAAATTCCGCTGTTCCATTTTGCTTGACGCACAACCAAAACACAACTTCACTAATAGCAGTCACAAAAATCACGTAGTTAACGGAAGGAGTTGAAACTGGCACTGAGCTATGGGAGGGTACTGACACACGTGCCCTATCAAGGATAACAGCCCTGCGTTGCCAGATCGCTTATATCGTTGCCAGTCTCATTACTTTTCTGTCTAACCTCGTATTCCTATACAATAAATGATTGTGACAGTGTCCCGTAGCGACTCTTAATGTTTGCTCCATGAATTCGGGATCTCTCTATTGAGAGATCGTTGTGGTAAGACGTGCAGAGCAGGTTTACCGCGATCTATCAAAATATTTTGACTGAAGTAAATGACGTAATCAATATCAGTCATACACGCACAACCGCGTTGAAAACTTTCCTTAAGACGTGTTTTCAAATTATAAATAAATAGGAAAGTATATTTTGATGATAGAAGTGCTGTCTTTGGCAACAGTAGCGAGCAGAATCCTTTCCAAAGAGAGAGAAATAGTAGCAGAGGATCACGTATCCATCCACACACGTGAGCACGTGCTCGGCGAACGTCTCAATCGAGTTCCTTGTCGTCGGGTCGGAAGGAAATAAACACCCGGGCGAATATGCCGGGAAAAGAAGTATGAGTTCGGAGATTTCAACTGATATTTGTCTTCTTTTTCGTTTGTATGTGCTATGCTTTCTCCCAGAATTCTGTACTGGAACTAATTTGACGTCGGGTTCAGAAAGTGAAGCAAGTAGCATGTTTCTTTCCACAATTGTTAAACCGGATCCTTTTTATTCCAGAGGTCGCGATATTTCGTTCTAAGGAGAATCCACAGTGTTGTTGCGAAATGATGTCCAGGAGCAGCGCCATTTTCCTTCGTTGAAATTAATCTCGCGAAACAGATCACGAAAGAATGAAATTTTTGCTTAAATGTTAGTTTTGACACGGTATCACATCCCCAAAACGTAAAACACTATTATTGTTCATAAACATTTAACACCACAAAAATGACATGTGCAATTTTTCTGAAATGAATTTTTTATTTATTTGCCCGGAGCTTTAACCCGTTGACGGAATGGCTCGTGTAATATAACCATTAAACGCAGAATTTAATAAACTTTAATTTATGTACTTTATGTATTATAATCGTGTACAAAGCGTTATTTGGGAGTTGTGCGCGAAAAAACGAAAAAAGTCTATAGTTATCAAGGAATTTGAGCCGCCGCCTCTTTCTATTTTTAAAAGAAGCTATTGAAGTCATTCACACCTTTCCGCGAATTAACCAGAGGCGTAATCCTATTTTGCCTATTAAGACATGCCACGCATCCGTTATACTAGTTCTTGCTCATTAGGCAGTGTATGGAGCACAAGTTATTGTCTATTCGGCTACATAAAACAACAAAATCGTAAATTGTTTCTAGAGACCTGTAAGGTGAATGTTATACTGATTTATACTGATTGCAAGGTGACATAAATACACTCATTCATTTAACTGGTTTTTACCCTCTGAGGCCATTCGTAGACCAGAGAAATCTTCCCACGAGCAAAAAAGTCCCTCTTGCGCCCCATTTTGCCACTTTTCATATTCTACTTTGACAATAAAAAAATTGTCTCACTACGGTAATTTTGGAACTATAAAAGAATCCAAAATATGCATTTGAAAAGTTACGCATGTACGTACCTATTTGTTATCAAGAAGATGCTCCCAGTAATAAATTTTAAATTTAATAATAAATTTATTGTCAAAAAAACGCAGTATAAACTGCTATGTATGACCACGTGGAGGACAATAATCTAATTTTCTCTCCGGAAGCAAGCAAGGGACTATCCCATCAATTCCGATCAAGGTCTCTTAAGACAGAGGCGGATTCAAAAATTTCAGCAAAAGTTCCTAGATAAGATAAAACGTTAGCTGCGAGTTATAATACATATATAATGTCAATATGTTTGTAAGTATAAATTGGTTTAGTGAAATAATACCATTACAGACTTCTATAAAGCAAATAAGAGAGTTAAACAAGAACTTTAAAAATGTGCATTCCATGCGCACTATAAAATGAGCTGCAGAAAATGAATGAAATGTGATCCCTCTACTGAGCGCAGCCAGCGCAGATGACTCCTCCTTCCATTGTCAGCCTCTTCACGTCCTTCACCTTCTCTTGTTCTCATTATTCAACAATGGAATAGAAAGGAGGTATTTTGAGATGTGTGCAAAAGAATTTTCGCTATGGTATTGATTGGTATTTGTGTCTTATTATTCGTGAGGACGACGAAGAAGAAGTTAGAATTAATCACGCCTAAGGATAACGATGGTTGCAAACTACATGCAATGTATTACATTTTACGTTGGGAAACACTAAATTTAACCAGAGGCCCATTATTTAAGATTTTTTCAATTTTGTGCATACATTACTTATAAAATGTTGATAACTGTTCTTCTATTTACTCAGATTTCTCATAGCAAGTAGTTTTAAATAGCAAATATTATGACCAATGAATAGAAAATTGATTTTTTTTCGCCGACAGAGGACGTTTGGTGTCCCCAAATATGACTCATCTTTTACAAAAAGAATTCTTTGAAATTACTCCACGCAAAACCTCCAGTTGGGATTAAACGCAATCTGTATTCATTGCAAGTTGGAATATAATATAATCTGAGTTTAGCTATAGGTTTTATTTTGATGTGACCGACAAAAAAAGCAATGATTAGTAATATCAGAAAATTTCTGCTCTATTTCTAATATAATATTTATAACGATGGCGTAAATGAGGCGTCTTGGAAAGTTGGTTGAGGTGATAATTATTCAGAATCGTCTCGCAAACTATTGGGTAATGGATTTTCGTAGCGTTCCGGAATTTTGACTGGCAACTTTTCAAAAACCAAAATCTCGTCAATATATGTTGTGTATACAATATAAAAAACTAAAAACTTCCTAAAAGTAGCATGTGTTGACTACATTGGTTCATCGCACGTGTAGATTGCAAGGAAGGGAAGGGAAGAGCTATGGGGACTTGGTCAAGAAGCTGCTGCTCATGGGATGATGAATGGCATCCGGCGGCGGCTCCTCTACTCCGACCGCCCATCCACCCACCGACAGACCGAANCGGCGGCGGCTCCTCTACTCCGACCGCCCATCCACCCACCGACAGACCGAAGCCTAGATAAGTTGTGGTCAGGGTGGCTGTCTGGCTGGCTGGCTTATGGTGTGGTATCACATAATTCAGTCGAATGGCAGCGTCTTAGCTGTTCGTGGTATTATAACAACATGAAATCAAAAAAGAAATCTCATTCCTCTTTCGTTTTGAGTGCAATCACGGCAATTATTCACCTCCGCCAATGTTCCTGCGCATCGCTCTTCTCTTTTCGACATTTTTAAAGATCATTTTAACAAGATCCTGTTTCTCCAACCAGTGGTTTTTTTTTTGCTCTATCTTGAATGTGTATTATGTTGGATACTTGTGTATTGCTTATTCCTACGACGTTTTCACCCTTAGGAACAAGGGATGACTTTGAAGTACGGTGCATTTGCGTGGGTCGGTTCACGACATACACGTCGTTAGCATTCCCACCCACACACTGCTCTTCTTCGTCCTCAACGTCATTGGAGTCCGCTCTGTAGAGGAGATCAACATTGCTCTTTTAATAGCTTCCTTAATAACGGTCAAAAACAAATGTTTTTCTCGGAATAACTACAATCGTCCATTTAAATTGATAAATCGCGCATTAAATTATTTTAATTGATCCATAAATGAGTTTAATGAAGTGGGTGATAACAGTATTATTTAGGAAATGTTACTAGTTACATTAATTCTCTTAAATATCCTGTTCGTGAGAAACCAAAAGTTTGTGGATAGGGAAGGAAAGGGAGCTTTGCTGTACGCAAATGCAACAGGAGGCAAACTCATGGTCTAAACATTTCCCATCGAAGCGAAAAGGAGCAGGTCGCTTGCACCAACTATCTAATTCAATTAAATCGAAGATAATTAAGCCGAGCGTGAGGGAAGTATTGGTTTTTTTAGACGTTGCACTACAGAGGTATGAATGACTATTTCTTTGTCTGGAATGAAACCTGTGCTGCGAGGGAAGCGAGGCGGAGGACGCTGTGGAACATTACATTCACCGCGAAAGGGAACATTTGGAAGAATCGCGAATTTCAAAAGAACGAGATTTATCAACAAGCTGAACCTTGAATTACTTGACGAAACATTTAACAAACACACCTTGCACCGCGTCACCTGTTTTTTTGTGTTTTTGTTTTTTTCCTTTCATGGAAGACGCGTCAAGTCTTCGATATTTACTACCTACCAGCAGCTCTTATACAGAGCTAAGAGAAAAAATGTGTTCATAGGTTAAAAGATGTTCTGCTGTCCTACAGAGAAGAATTCTGTAGACAGAGAGACCTGCACAAAGTTCACAGACGCGCGGCAACCCTATCTCGGTTACTTTTCTTATAATAAGTAAAAGTATGAAGATGAAGTGGTAGCAAAAGGAAGTGAAGACACGAAAATGATTCTGTTTGCGAAGGGTTCTTGTTTGTAGCTGATAGATTTCACCGTGTGTCACAAACGAATGTTCGTGAGATGTAAGGAAAACTCGAAGAATCTCATTTCACTCCCACTGACCTCACTAAAACCGGAACATCGAAAAATCCTCTCGAAGCCTCTAAAAGACGAGAGCGACACAAGAAAATATCAAATTCCCGTCTTAATAGTTATGTGATAAATCAGAGAGTTCAAGTGGAAGCTGAGGAGGAGAAGAAGACGAAGACGACGACGCATTCCTTCTCCTTCCGAGTAAGGAAACAATTGCAAAAGCGCTTGGAAACACAAAAACCAATCATTAAGATTGAGATTAATGTTATGTCGGGGGAGGGGGGGGGGCAGATGGTCGCAGTGTCGAAGCAGTGGGACGTTATCACAGCAGCGGGAGCGCGTGGCAGCATCAAAGGGACATGCTGAATCACGGTGGAGACTATCAATGGTACTACAGTCACGATTCTCCATTCAAATTCATCACGGTTGTTTAAACATTCTCCGTCCCACCTATCCCAGCTACAGCAGCAAGGTGTCTGCTGATAATACAAAAGAATGCTAGAAATGTTTTTGTTACGAACTGTTTTTATCTATCGACCTCTCAATAATACTGATGGAATAGAGTCTGCAAAAATTAAGATACGCACGTTCAGTTACTGGTCAGTGTGACAGAGATACTGTATTTACATGCGATGATGCCTCGCTTTCCGACACTTCATCTGTACAGGGAGGGGTGGCCAAATAACAGGCACCTAATTTTCGAGTTTGCTCGAGTCGGGTCGGTTGTGGTTGGGAGATAAATTATTTTGAAAATCAGTTTTATTGAAACGATGCTATTGCACAATCCGAATCGGCCCGACCAAACCCCGAAATGTGCTGTCGCATTCGGTCAGTTGTTTGTCTGTTCCTATGTACAAGTGTGTATGAACTCATTTACGTGGGTATGCCGTTAACATATAGACTGATCCCGAATTCATGGTACAGACTTTGAGCGTCGGTACAGGGCACTGTAACAATAATTTATTGTGCAGGGATGTATGGGCGCAAGTGGCGCGATGAAGAGTCTTGTTTTTGCGACTCCACTTGACTCGAATTATGCTACACGTCATAGCAGTGAAATACCTGGCATCTTTGAATGAGTACGTCAATGGCTCCATCGGCGCTGTCGAGGATCTGTCACCGTTGGTGGACTTTGCAATTTTAAAAGAGTTTTTGCATAACGCGAACGCTTCCTGGCGTATTCGTTACGTCGATGACGCTAACCGCGTAACGTACAGGGAAAGAACGTGTGTAATGGATGCGTTTTCCTTAGCATAATTCCTACTCAAATCATACTACAACTTGTAAACCCAATTAAACTACTTCTAAGCAAGCGTCCAAAAGTAAACCGTAGTGGGAGTACACCAGTGCGTGCTCACACGCCACACACGACCGACAAATCTCTCGCATATCAACATTTCCTCCAATCCGAGCCAGAATTCGCCGTGAACTCTCTTAGCTTTAATGTACCACTATCTTCTGTGCATGCGCTATGAATGGGGGATTATCCTGTATATCTCTTCGTCAAGTACGTGGACTAAGAAGTTCGACAACAACTGCGGAAATGTATTTCAGCTGCCGCTAAAGAGTACGTGTAACAAGACGCCGGTACACCATTTTGTCGTAGGTGATGTTTGTGGAAAACCGTCACGTATGAAACTGAGTCGCCATCAACATGGAAGTCGTGTAGCTTAGATCTGCTACAGTTAATGTTTATCGACGATCGGTAGTTGGCTTGTTTTCTTCACGGTTCCCAGCGTCGTCACTGAGAATCTGAAGAAACGATTTTTACTTCGTGAGAGAAAGAGTCCTTTTATCTCTGTGTGGCAGATAGCGCGCGGAGGCGGAGGTAGGTTGCTCCTCGTAAAAAAAACTATCGGTGTTGCTTTGACACCGATGCATAATGTACGATGGAACTTTACGACGACACACGCACAAAGGTAATATTTATTTCTATGGTGCAAGTCAAATGACGCGCACGGAAGACCGCCTTCTTAGATTGCTGTGAATTTTACGAGTGTAATCGATTACGGTTCGGAATTTTGATTGATGATTAAGACGTCGTATTCCGATTTTAGTAACCAAGCGCTCGTTTGACGCAAGTTACAGTCTTCGCTTTGTTTCATAAATTTGTTCTAATTTGCTTTTATATGGACTATAGAGAATACTCTATTTTGATTCTGCTTATATTTATTGCTGGACTCTGGAAGAAGCGAAACGAAGCGGAGTTGGCGTCGCCGATAACTATTTACACGCGAAGCGTCTTCGTCTTCTCTCAGCTCCTCTGTCGACTGCGCGCCCGTGATACTGTTTTATACTGTTGTACTGTTGCCGGCCCAACAGCCTCTGCAAAAAAGAGACGATACGAGGTCAAAGTAAAAATTGCGTTCTTTTGTGTTGGTGTGATATTTGCGGAAGTACTGACCCTAGATCGACCAGATAGGAGGAGGTTCAGAAGGGCATCTCCAGACTGTGAGCTGATTGCAACGGAGACTATATCCTCGTTCGAAATGAATAGTAGCTCGCGACTCGTGAGTTGGAGGAGACGTCGAAGGTCCCAATATTATCTTTTTTTGCGAACGTCGTCTCACAGTGAGACATTTCTAAAAACATGTGGCTTTTTCCAAACGACGGATGCATCGGACGGTCCCTACCCGACAGCTGCCTCGACAGCTTTTTAATTGTCGTTTGGCAAATGACCTTCGAAATGCTCGACGATAATGAGTGTATTGCCAGCCTCTGGATAAAACGTGAACTCCAGTTTGTCATTTCTGCATAGTTTCCTGCCGCAGGGAAGTGAGAAAGTACCTCACCTAACTTCCAGTGGTTCCTATTTCGTAACACGACCAAGTACTGAGTTGCGACGATGTCTATGTGCGGAATTTCCGCTGTGCGAATACTCACTACACGTTCCACCCTCGCGGCTCCCCATGCTGCGCACCTCCCGCTGCGTCCTTGCCCGCTCCCATCCATGCAGTCTTGTATCAACCGATGACATATCTCCCAGTAGCGCGGGAGGAGTCTATCTGTGTGACATCTGGATAGTGTCAGCTGAGGGACAGTGTTCGCAGTAGAGATGCGAAATTTCGTTCACTCAATGTCGTTCTATCGTTCACATGTTTTCCCCAACTTGTCAGCAAATTGCCGTAGGGGGGGGGGGGAGATGTTACGAATTTCCCATCTCGCGCTATATAATATATTAATGCCAGAATATGAGACATATAATTTAGAAATACTTAATAAAGGTAATTATATATCAGAACTATGTAAAGAGCGGGAAATTTGAGATGTTACGTATCCCATATTCTGGTGCCATATCCATATAAGAATAAAACGAAATAACTTGAGCTCACATTAATTTTATAGTGATTTTTTATATTTTTGTATTCCTTGGGCACGACAATTAAACGAAGAAGTCGAAGGTGCCACTTTGCTTCTGGAGTACTATAACAACTTCGCTACCCAGTGAAATGTGTTGGTACTAGCAATAGAGCACAGTGACACGAAGGAACGATTGGACTCTGTCGGATTCGTGAACGGCGTTCGGAGTAGGAACGACGGGGGGGGGAGGATTTTTACGTTCCGAAAGATCAGTTCTCGACGAATTATGTCAACTATTAATGGTTATATGGGAAGATTGTGTGGATAATGAGCGTAAAGAACAATATTGTTGGATTCTCTATTCGAGGATATAAAACAATATATACTGATCATTTTCTAAAAAATAATGAAAAAAATCACAGAATTCAAAAACAGTGTTTATGAAAAACATTGGATTGATTTATTGAATCCAGTATTGTTGAATATATCATATGACCTTTAGATGGGCTGAACACCATATCTGTTGTGACAGTTTTTCAGTTGCCCGCGTAAAAGAGTTTAGGTTTTTTATATTTCAATATGTTAACGTTATTTCATATTTTGTTTTTGCGTTGCTCTTTGTTAACTGTTTTTGTTTATACTTTATTATGTAATCTATAAAAGAGGCTTTTGGCTTTTATTATTAAACAGATATATTTTCTACGATATCACTCAATTTTCTAGAATAACTGAAGGTGGCGAAAAATTTTAATATTTAGATGAACAAAGAACTACCGTTCACCTAAAGGAACGATTGTGGTGAACGATTCACTGAAAGAACTCGTTCCTTTGGAATCGTTCGTTGACGAACGTCACATTTGTAGTTCGCAGGTTGAGGGTCAGCTGAGGATGATGTTTGGTTGGCGCATCCTTTCGAGGGCCAGAAATGAAAAGGGTCTTCCTCGTGGGGCGGTCTATTGAAGCACATATACATTGAACTTAAGGATCTTGCCTAATCCTTACCCCCCCCCAGGGGACTTACATCTAGTAAGTACGTGTTTGGCGAACACGGGGCCCCGAGCTGAGTCTGGCATTACTTCCACTTACTTGTGCCATGCTCCTTCCTTTCTCTTTTCTGACCTCCCTTGGTCACCTCTTGTTCTTTTCGATCCCGACGCTATTAGGGCTAGGGTATCTTTCATTTTCCTCTTTCCTCTTCTTCTTTTTTAAAAAAATGTTTTTAGTAAAAGTCATGTGATATGTTGATATTTGTGTTTTGCGTTGTAATACAGGAGGGTTTTTAATGGGTATGGCTGAGTCTTTCGGCGAGTCCCACACACGGGGAGAGTCATGTTGGCTCTCCCTAGTGCGTAACTGCATTTTCCCTACCTGTACATATTTTAAGGGCTCTAATGACCTCGCTGTTGACAAGCCCTAAAGCCCCACAAAAAAAACAAAAAAAAAAACTAATCCTTACCTTCAAACTCTTCGTATCCAGACACGAAGCCAAAGGTAAAAACAGGAAGATAACACTACGAGACAGTCAAAAATAAACTGAAGCTGTGAAATTTTCAAACAGCTAAGTAAGGGATGTCGGGCGATCCGATAAATCCGTACACTAATATATAAATGTCTGTCTGTTTACTACTTGATCACGACTAAACTACTAAACCAATCACGATGAAATTTGGCAACGACATAGTTCAGGTGACCGGGATGAACATAGGCTAACTTTTGTTTTTTAAATGTATGATAAAGATAGAAATAGTGTTTTATTATAAATGTCGATGAAATCGGGGGAAAAAGAGAGAGTTATATTTGCTTACGCTGCCTAAACGGTTAGAGATAGGTGACATAGATATGAATGGGAGTATTGTTTGCCTCGAAGAGTTCTACAAAAAAGTCCACGGCAGCAAATGTCTATCTACTGAGGTTAATTTAAATTGTCGAAAAAACGTTATGGAAAATAGGAGTGTTGAAATAATTCAATTTAAGACAGAAATTTAAAAAGGAAAAAATCAATCATCATAAAATTTAATGAATTATTTGCTTTGTGCATTTAACGAGGGAAAAAATGTTTGTAAATTGTAAAATTTCGACGAATAGTTTAGATTTTACGAGAATTTTAATGAAATGTTGCAACCGCGTCACGATGCCTCGGAAGCCAAAATTCGACCGGCGCTGTTCTCGCGAGATGGCGCAGTTTACACTGCGAAGATACGTATTAAATTTTTGTTATTATGAAATTGAAAAATTTGGAACAGGCTGTACATGTGTAGTAATACTATATGTGGGGTACATGAGCACAGGCGATTGAAATCCCAAGAGCTGAGTGTAAGATAATCTTTCTGTTTACGTTGTGTGAGTGACAGAGGGGCAATATCTTTTCAATGGATAATACACAATAAGTATAGCGTTTCGAAATGAGTAGTAGATCGTTTCGCCAACTCATCTTGCGCCAAGTCTGCATCTTATAACGTCGACGGAAATATCAGCTTTCGATGAACTCACGATCTGAGGACGAAACCTTCCTCAAATGAATGCTACTCCTTACACGGTTCTGGTTATCCGAAAGCACATTTGGAGATATGATCTGTACTTGATATAGTACGTACTATTGTTGTGGAGTGAAATATTACACTTTTATTGAATTAGTATTGAGAGAATACTTGAAACAAAAAAATTCAAAAAAAGATATAATAACATAACTTTACGTTTTGTCTTGTCCTATTTCCTTCAAGAATATAAAATTTATCTTTTTCTTACTTATTTCTGCTCTAATCTACTGCATTTGCGTACAAACTGTCCCACNATAAGAGACAGCTCCGTGGGGTTCCGTAGGAGGAGATGTGGCCATCTTCTCGCTCCGGTCGGTTGGACCCGAGTATTGACCCAGTCCTCATTTTACTGCGGGGCGAGTGGGCCGGGGAGTCAGTCTGAAACGAAAAATTCCTCGGTCACCAGGGGATTCAACCAACAACTCACCTCCACCCGTTGAGCCTTATTCGCTGACGACAAATGAGAGTAATATAATAATAAAGAATAATTAATGATGATAAATAAATAGGACATTGTGAAAAGCATAGTTATGTTAACGACAAAATCTGCAAACGATCTAAGTTCTAGATTTGCATCTTTCAATTTATCACGCGGAAGACAAAATCGTGAACATAAATGCAATTAACGTGTTTATTAGTTTATTGTAAATTACTTTGTTGTCCTCGACGTGATCTTATGCAGTTTGTAACTGCAGCTCTCTTATAACATAAATTATTTATTTATCGTCAGTCTGATTGACTTGATGTCGGTACAGAGCTAGTGCTCAACGTAATCGACGCTTTCTCTTCGCCATCGTCCGTAAGATTCATGATATTTGTACCTCGCGTTATGTTGGCAGGACTTTCGAATTTCTCAAAACTTAAATCCATCGTCAACCGCTGACACCAATCCAATTCACTTGGATCGAGTGTTACCTTGAATCTTTGTTTGTTGTGTTACCAACTTGCATTGCTTTACAACAAATAGTCACTTTTGTGACTACTATAAATATATATTTTAATATAACTTGAATTCGTAGAAGTTNATATATATATATATATATATATATATATATATATATATATATATATATATTATACTAGTCATCACTTTTGTCAATATTTATTTGCTACTTGAATATTTCTGTTCACAAATATCTTAACTATGATCTCCGTTCTCCCCAAATGTGAAATAGCGCGGAACGGGGCTAGATTTGCTATGAGAATACCTCGTAGATACCAAAATACAACGAGCGAACCAGGCACCCTTTGCCCTATTCGACCCTTGATAAACTGCAATATTCCTCCCTTATTACACTCCGTGTATTTGTCCCGTTTGGTTCAGTTTTTCTTTTATCAAAATATAATTCGTAGAATGGCCGTTGATGCTGCGTGGTCGAAAGATGTAAATATCCTTTTACACATATTCCCTTCACCAATTGCTTTCTTCCCTTTTATCACTTCGGAAGAGATTTCTAGAACCGAGATCAACTCAAATCACAAAACGGGCGTCGAGGGAGGCGACCATGCCATTCATGGTTCTGAAAAGACATCGTCCGACCAATAAATTAACGTTGATAAGAAGCGAGTTGCTCCATGGCTGTATGCATGTGTTGTCTGTGTTCGTTTATCTTATCTGTCGAACGCAGTGTGCGATTTAGAGACATTTCGTTCTCTGTCTGACGAGTCCTGGCAGCACTTGCGCTTCAGTTACCTTCTATACATCGGAATTGACGGGATGGTCCCTTGCTTCCTTTCGGAGAGTAACTCGGTTTAATTTTCACCCCCACCCCAACACGTGGTCCACCGTAGTTTGCAATAAAGTTTGTTGAATTCTTTTCATCTTTGTATCCGCTACGCAAAATGTAGCTCCTGTTCGTGTTCTTTTGTGTTATTGTACGACAGTAGTTATTTATTTACAGCGATTTTTCAGTTTAGTGTAAACTTAAACGGTTGATAAGAGCGACAAAGCGTTGGAGTTACTTTCTTCAAGAGGGAGGATTAGATTAGTAGTCACAAAGAATAAATCAACAGAAATACAACTATTATGATGTCAACTCGAGAAACATTCTTCGAGAAATAATTGTTAGAGTATTAAGAATGGTTGAATAGGCAACATTACCTCTTATGGAGAACGCCATTGAGTTTTCAATCACTAATATGTCTGGAATTTACAATTACTTGGTGAGATAATTTACAAAACCCTAGAATTTTTAAGGGACATGTGAACGAGGTAGAAGGTGTGACACTTGGGTTCCCCAGTTACCACGTGTATTCGAATTGAATTCGTCGACAATATAATATTAGCTGCTAGATGCGAATGAATTTTACGATTCTTCGTCGCTGGAATCCGTTATAAAATAGTTAATACATAAATAGAGGAAAGCCTATTTACTTGATTGTACTACCTCAAGGTTTAGTTGTAGGAGTCTTGCGAACACTTTGTTCGTGAGGAAAGTGCGCGTTCATTGAGGGAAGGAAGGGTTTCCCACCACTTTCTCCTCCCACACGTTTCGTCACTACACGTCAGAGTCAGATTCCTTGTGGAAATTGTTGTCTCGAACTGAAAAATATTCTTCATTCCTCTTTTACATCCCTAACCCTGAGCAACGAGCGACGTAGAGTCCACTTTATTGAAAGTCCCAGGATTGAAGATATCAACAAGTCAATTAATTGTTGGTGGGATATGTACCGTTTACTTATATGTCTGTCTATTTATCGAACTTAATCGAGGTAGTTCAAATTACGAGCACAATGAGCCTTTTTCGAAAGTCGGTCCGCGCGGAGAGAACGAGAGCTCAGGGTCGATGACGTAAGAGCAATGCCTTGTGACGTCATTGGCAGTGTTTGCCAGTGGCGCCTTGAAGACGAGTGAAATCCCATGCCCCTTCGAGAAGGAAATCAGAGGGTAGAAAATATTTATTTCGTCTATTTTGTTAAGCCGAGTTCTTTGAAGCGCCAAAACCATCAAAATGGAAACTTCCTCGCCGTCAGTTCGCTCATTTCGTGGGATCCGAATCTCATTATCGATGAAAACGTTTTTAAAGTTTTTTTGTTTTTTCTTTTGAACTCTGCTTCTATTTCTTATCGCAAATTTCGAGAGAGGTGCCGAAATTATTCTTTTTGGAAATGTGATTGAGCAACTTAATAAAACGGATAAAAATTTAAATTAGATGATTGTTATTCTTTAACTTAAATTGTATTATTAAAATGAAGGGGAACGTTGTTCATTGATACCCCTCCCCCTTGAAAAATAAATAATAACGCGTTGATAAAAATAGAAGAAGTGCCCCCCTTCTTGTGAACCAGTGTAAAAAAAGAAGAAGTGATTTTTTATTTGTTTTTATTTAATGAATAATATATTTTTTATTACTGAACGTGCCTAACTGGGAGTAATTCACGTGTTCTCCCTTACTTGTTCATACACTTATTTAATAAAAATAATTTTATTTCACTTTATTCCCAATGAAACATTATGAAGAGAATTTTAATGTGTCAAATTTTGTGTCTAAAATATTATTGATTTATCTGTGCAAATGTTTGATGGTATAAGTAAATTTGACATGAGAAGACGAATGGATATAAATAAAACATTTAATTAAAATAAGTCGATATCGTAAAACCAATTGTTATAATGACACCTCCGGAATGAAAAGAAAAAGTTCCAGTGGGAGGGTTCACAAGTGGATAAGGCATTCCAACTATGATGTGCTTGGGCTCACTAAACATCGATAGTATGGCTATCAGAAACTATCCATAGCTTTTTGTCCGCTGTAAGAGACTAGAAAGAAAAAGCGTGTCTGGATTACGTATCAAAAATACTTTCGATATCTGCCGAGTATTTTCTTATTTGCTGAGTGAACATTTTAGTGCTAGTTTTATTTTTGTTTCGCTGAAATAAAAGTATTTTCGTTGTAGCGCATTTCGTTCTGATTTTGACTCGAGGGCTCTGGGGGCAAACAGCAGGAAAGAGGACAAAGGGTTTGCTTGTACTACAACACCAGCATTTGATTGACAGGATTCCAACTGAATTCTTTCAATAGTATTTTCAGTGGGAAATGAACAAATGACAGAGATAAATTCAAGTATGTACGTATGTGGACCAGTGTAGAAAATTACATTTTATTTAGTATGTATCGAAAATCATTTTTTATCAAAAATTAAATTTTTTATTTTATTTTCATAAGTAAAGATGACGTGAGAAAAGTGTTCGATAGTAAGCATTCGCTTCCTTCGCTTGAGTCCGTCCGCTGGAGCGCTGGAACGACGGACGACGCTTCGGTGGATGCGTCACCTGCTCCTCTATTCTCCTTCGAAGCGCGACGCATCATTCGTTCCCCGAAAGCAGGGAGTGGAAGGTAAAAACCACGCATCCCGCGGCGGAGTCTGGCAACTTTAAACTGAAACGAAAATAATAAAATATGGAAGCGATACATGAGAGAACCTAAAATCATGTTACTCGCGTAGCGACCATGTTAAAAATCTCCATATAAAATTTAACAATCGAAAAATCATTATAATACTGAAAAACTGATGAAAAAACTACTCACATTATTAAATAACTTTCTTCATAATATTAGCAAATATTTATTTTGTAAATGCTAAATTTAAATTAATAGCAATGAAATTGTTGTTTTTTTATTATTATTTTGCGTTCCGGTCCACTTGCTACTCTTCTACTAATATATACTTAATTTCGAAATTTAAGTGATTATATATCTTATTGTTTTACGATATTTAATATTCGGTCCTCCAGTTTTTAACAACATCTCATGAAAATATTACACTTCTTATGTTATGAGGTGCTTAGGAAATGCAGAAAAATGCGACCTTCTGATTGAGAGACTGATTTAATCTACTAACCACTCAGGATTAATGAAAGGCGTTTATTAGCTCATAGATGAATCACTATTTGAAGAAAAGTTTAGGTGACTTTTAAGATAAAATATACTCTAATTTCTTTCTACAAATGCTCATTTTCTTCTTATTGTTTCGAAATGTATATGCAACGTTACGACCCTCAAAATACCAGTTTTCGGCATCTTGAATCGATTGAAAATGGACGCCGTTTGCAGATACAGAGCGGCATCGATCTACCTCGGATTTATTGTGTTGCCCTGGGTTGTCTTATCGATTATTTAAGTTATATTCCTTGACGACCTTGAAAATAGACTAAACATTTCAATTAAAGTATGATAGTACCAGAGAATAATGTCAATATTAAATTCTGCTCGTATCATCAGTTTGAACGTTTTTTAATAAATCTGAAGTATCAAAAACTAATAGTCCGTAATTAAAGATTTGTATGTCAAGTGACGCATTCAAATGATACTTGATACTCCCAATGCGCTCCGATGAATCAACATGAAAGCTGTGGAGGAAGTACTTTTAATTCCGACGGGGGACAGGTGCTGCTCTTTGTCGAATCGGGTTCCAAAGTTTCTTATTGTATTAAACATCAAGAATCGCCAGATTACTTTATTTCCTCGTTCAAAAAAAGAAAACGCTTTTCTTGATAAAAATGAAAACGACTCGCGTTGTTGTGCTTTGAAACTGTATCTGATTCTGCATGCGATGGGAGGGATGTCTCATTCAATTCATCTTCCAGGTGAAATTCATTATTTTATTTTAATGTTCTTGTTGATAGACATGAAGTATATTGTGCCCGGATCTTTGTTCCACCAACGCGTCGATCTACTTGGAAAGAGCCAGAGCGGTTGACTCGTTACGCTGAAACGATCGGACATTCAATCACTTCCGATGCGTTTGCTGTTGCCCCGAGCAGCGATGCGACAAGGGCAGCGACTGCCGTGAGGCGCAGACGGAAGTGGCACCGGAGGGAACAGCAAGGGCAGGTAGTTGTGGCTGGGGTGGGCGAAGGAGTTAAAATGGCCCCTCGACATCGGGTGTCTGCAGTCCGAGCATCGGAGGCAGATAGTCGACGTTGTTCCGCGCTGCTCTGCTGGATCACAGGTAGTTGTACTAGTACGTTGGGTAACAGACTTGCTAGACATTCAAGAGGATAGATCAAAATGTTTCTGTGCAGTTTGTTTTTAAACGACGTATTGTATATTCAAAAACTGACAAATCTTAACTCGTGTTTGTGAATATTGTTGACATCGTCTCCACTTTAACGGCTTATCCTATTAAAAAAGAAACTGGGGAAATAATTCCTCAAATTACGCGACGCTAAAGAGAACAGAGTAAAATTCTTGCGCTGTGCTCAGGAAAGCATTTTTAATTCTATTTCTTTCGGAGGTTAAAATATACTTTACGATTTCTGTGTGCGATGGGATACTCGATTATGTACAGGGAACAAATTTGCGACACGGAATTCAAAGGAGAATTAATTGGATTTGAATCCAGTGTTTATTGAATGCTGAGTGAGAAATTTACGATTCGGTCGCAATTCGAATTAGATAGAGACGAGTGGGAAGGGGAGTAACCGGTTATTGAACCTTAAAAAGTTTAGAAAAGTGATTATAAAATCATCGAATGTATAAATATAAGTGCTACAAATAATGAATAGGATATAATAATNGGATATAATAATGCGTTTTACAAAGAAGTGAAGGACAGTTGTCGGGCGCCCCCACGAGGGCGAAGGGTGTGGTGGTGGTACATTTTAGGGAATTTATTTATTTATAATTTAAAATTAGACTCATTTCGTACAATTTCCTCACAGGGCAACTTCTTCATGTCAGTATCTCTCTCCATTTTAAATATATTATCGCGTGAAAATTGAACAAAATATTTTGACGCCAGCTGTTACATGTGACAAATTTTGTTCTACAAGATGAAGTTAGAGAAAGCGCAAAAAATATATCGTAATCGTGCGTAAAAAAAGGCCGTTAGTTGTATTTTATGTTTTGTTTATCTTGAAGTGTAAGAGCACGAAATCTTACGAGATGGAATGAAATTTGTTCAGTGTACGCTGAACGCCGGAGCTACTTCGTATTCCGGGAGTGGGTCAGTTCTCCGTGGGAGCCTTTTGCTATCGGCGGAACTGTCCGCACACTCGCCCCTTGTTACTGTGTCGCATTAATTTACGTTACAGTTCACCAAAAAACTTTGAAGGGACTTCACTTACGGTCTTCCAAATTGATTGTTTGAGACGAGGAAAGAGAACTGTCTCTTTGTGATGTAAGATGTGAGGGATTAGGATGACTGAGAATCGGAATGTTTTGTGCATTTTGTCATGTAACAATTGGAATTTCTCCGTCCTTTTCATTCGCACGTCACGTAACTTCGTCTGCAATCTCTGTATTCTCTATTTATATATTATATTGAAGCGTTGCTCGGATTCGACATGCAAACGGCCACGACGTTTTCATTGTCTGATCAATTGGATATTTGAGGAATCTTTCCAGATCTTAAGATGTACGTGACTTTACGTGGACTTGCTCCTCTCTCTCTGACGTGTCCTTCGCATTGTGTGCGTTCGTTGTTCGTGTTTTCTTTTTTGTTTCTTTGTTCTTGTAAATTTACTGGGTTTTTTATTTACTTCGGGCGTTGGACCTTAAAATAGAGACATTTTTATGTTAATTTTTGTTTTAGCGAGACAGGTTTTCTCCTATCGAACTCCAAAATATAATGGGGACTGCGTGTATAATGGGGGTCGTATCATCATTTTCCTCGTTCCTATTTGCGTCTACAAAACGCCAGAGGAGGTGGTTTCTATTTTGCTTCTTATCTATTTCACTGAAAATGATTGAAAGAAATGGCGACGGTTATCAATTAAAAGAGGGGGCAGCAAATATTTTATAGACGATAAAAAAAGAATCTGAAGGAAGGTGGGCGAGGGGGAGGGGGAGGAAGGATTAAGACTAAACTTAAACAGTGTATCACATTTTCTTCCAGTTGTTGTAACTGTACGATTCACTTTTCAACAACGCGTGACATTTTGTTGGTAGAATACTTGAAAAATTAAACGACAGTTCAAATAATTTGTTTGAAGAGGGTAGTAAAAGGGAGTGAATATTTTCCCCAAAAAAAACGTTATTTGAGAGGGTGTGTCCTAATCGCCGCCTGCAGTGCTCCCAAGTGGAAGTGATGAGTCGGGGGTTTCCCGTCAACCCGTTGCTGACGATGCATTCCCCCTCCCCCCCGAGACGACACCTCCGATCCGCACACCACCTGGCGACGTCGCGCTGCGAACGAAGGAAGCAAGGAAGCAAGTTCCACCTTTCCCTTTATTCACTCCTTCCGATGGGGGAAGGGGGTTGCTCTCGCGTTGCTTGCTTTGTTTCAATTGCGGATGCTTCCCACTTGCACACAACTACTAGCTGCTTACCCCGGATTATTCTTCAACTTTACAGGGGAAAAAATGAAACATTATCTACGTCGTTAGATCAAAATATTTTTACTCGCTGGATTTTAAAAACATGTGTACAGCGTCCTATTTTTTTAAAACTCGTAATAGTACAAATTTAATACAAAACTTGACGCTATACGCTACGCCATCTCGCGGGAACAGCGCCGATCGAATTTCCGCTTACGAGGAATGACGCTCCAGAACCATTTCATTACAATTTAAACTATTTGTCAAAACTAAAGACGTTTTCTATCTTTATTAAATGCACAAAACAAACAATCCATTAAATTTGGTGATGATAGATTTTTTTCTTCTTCTTAAATTGCTCTCTTAAATTGAACTATTTTTAATAACGTTTTATCGACAATTTAGGTTAATTTTTGTAGATGGACAAATGCTGTCGCGGACTTTTTTGAATTCTTTAAGAGAAACAATATTTCCATTTATATTTGTCACCTATCTCTAACTGTTTGGGCAACGTAAGGAAATATAACTAATTCTTTTTCGATTTTATCGACATTTATTGTCAAAAACCATTTCTAACTTTCTTATCACACATTTATAAAATAAAAGTTAGCCTACGTTCATCCTGGATATCTAAACTATATCTGTGCCAAATTTCATCACGGTCGGTACACTAGTCGTGATTAAGTAACAACCAGACAGACACACTTTTGCATAACCATTTATATATTCGTATGGATGTCCAATGTCTTGTGTTTGTTAAGAATTTTGTTCCTTCGATTACACACAAGAAGGCGCTTTGTTCAGATCGCCCAATGAGTCAGGTCGCCCAGAGTTTAGGGAGGAAGAAAATATTTCAGGAAAATCCTTTATCTGTGTGCAGATGTGTAGGCAACACCCAATATCTAATCTTTGAAGGAAGATGTTTAATGTTTCCTTCTTGTCCGTAAATTATTTTATATTTTTATTGCAATGAAGGCTGTGTACTGCTCTTTTGTTGTAAGAATTATAATTGGAATGTTGCCCGGGGCATCCTTCAGATTTTCTATTTAGTGCAATGCGGAAGACAGGAACCCTTTCTGGTCGGGATGGGATTTGTGTCCCATTCACAAGGAAAAACAGTTAAATTCATTGGTTGAGAGCTAAACCTTTTTTATATCGATGGAAACAATTTGAGACGATATTAGGAATACGTCGATATGGACGTGCAATGTTTCACCAATTCTTACAGGATATAGAGCAAAAAAATTATTCTACTCGTAGAATCTAGATATTCGAGACAGAATTTTGTTTTATAACTGTTTTGATAAACTCAAACTTCTCGTTTGGAGAGTCGCGAAGAGAAATCGAAAAGCAATTTTTGCGAATGAGCCTTTACTTGAACTAACTGAAGTAGATCCAGAGGATGATATTTGAAAATCCGTGACTTAATTTCGTACCGTTGTCCCTTCACTCCTTGATTCTTGCGTCTGGTTCTTCGCCCCTAAAGCACTCACTCGCGCACCCGGAACTGCCGTGCCAGGCGCTGCTGCTGAGGGGGACCCGTCGCCTCTCTTTCACCTCCTTCTTCACCTTCCTTCCTTCATCGCCTTCACCGCTTCGCAAAATCGTTAACTGTGCGAGCGCGTGGCGAGGGGGCGGATGTGTTCTCCCCTCCTCCTTCACGTTTGGGGATGGGCACGAAGGGCACTGGGTTCGTTATTTCCAAAGTCTGCTTGCGGAGCTCGAGAGAATGACTTCGGTTCTTTTAAGTAAATACGAGTTTTTTTTTAGATATTTAAATTTTTTTTTCTTGGTGTGTATATTTTTTACGGTTGTCAATGGTTAAGACTCGCACTGGGTGGTCATTCTCGTGTCTATTGGCAAAGAACAAATCATACAATGACTTTACAGAGGAAACGATTACTGCATAGTTAAGAAGAGCAAAGATGTAAAGCATATCAACTACAAAAGTAGAGTGAGAAGGTGTTGAAGGTATCGGAGGGAACATTTGGGGAAGGTACAAAGTAATTGTTGATTAATTGACGTTGGATGCTTTGAAAATCTGACGTATTGTATTGATTGAATAATTGTCTGAGTGACGTATTAAAATAACTTTTTTTTTAGTGGAACGAGAATTCAGTTTCGGATTCCTCTGTCCGATTCTATACAGAATAATTTATTCGAGAAACATTTCGTGCTCGTGCTGTGGGGGAACAATGCGCGGGGTCCGCTCGTTGCGTCGTCGCCGTCGGCCCGCAGTCGCAGTGAGTTCGCGCCGTGTGCAACCGGCGCATGGTGGCTCCGTCGCTGCGGCGGCGGCCAGTGAGTGGTGCCGTGCGGCGCGCGCTGACGACGACGGCGGCGGCGGCGGTGGCGGCGGTGGCGGCGAGGGGTACGGTCTGGTCTCGCTTCGCGCTCAGTAGCGGTGGTAGCAGCGGCGGCCGCGGGTGTACAACGTCGTCGCACGCACGCACGCACGCACGCCCCAGCCGCTGAGCGTGTCCCGCCTCCCAACGGTACGCGCCGCGCGTCTTGTGTTCTCTCACATGCTGTGGAATGAATGAATGAATGTTCTCCGTAGTGTCATCGTCAAGAAATCGCTTGCGACGATCGAGTGAAGGAACCACCAGTGCCGTTGTACCTACGTCAGGTTAGGGTCGAGTTTCAGTGATTCCAGTGGTATTGTGTCAGTGTTAACCGATGTATTAATATACCTTTGTTTTAGGCTTGTGTTTCAATTTGATAGAAGGATTAAAAGTCTGTTGATGTGGTGCAAAGAGGGAATTGAAATGTTTGGAACAACGTTGTGAACAAACGATATGTATCAAATGCGTGGCATAATTATTGCAAACTAATGAATTACTCGAGGAAATAGTAATTTAGTCGGGATATAAAATTATTTTTATAATTAATTTGTGATGCGATGAAATGGGTCTTGTTTCCTATTTTATGTTATTGCTACATTCGAAAATCGAAAAATTATCGGTAACACTTAAATCAGTGAAGTCTTAGATGTTAAAACTACTGCAAATAGAAACGAAGGCAAGATGATTCTTTCCTCTCTCAGCTTCTTATTTTGTCTTCTTGAGAGATAAAAATAAATAAAAATAGTTAGGTCTCGTAACATCTTTGGAACGTATTGTCTTGACCTAAATTATTCATAACCTAGATTTTTAATTGAGTTTCTCAGAGGCGCCTGTTATTGCACGAGAATTTCTTCTTAAAGAAGTATTGTTTGCGATTAGGAAATAGATCTCGAAGGTTAACACGTATACATCAATGGTCTTTTTAGTCCATTCTGCATTTGTTCGCTTCGATTCAAAATATCACGTTCGCTGGTGTTTAGAATACGTTTGTGTATGTGTGTGTTGTCCGAAGCGAAGTAGTGTTACCCGAGTTGAGTGCGGGTGGCTTTCGCTGCAAAGGTTGGTTGCCAGGAAACGGATATATGAAGCGAAAAGCGGAGTCTTGGAATATTTACCATTTCAGTTGAAGATAATCCAAATTCTGAGAATAAGATTCCTTTCTAACCCAATCTCTGAAGGATGCTGAGTGACATTTCGGGGGGGGGGGGGAGCTGAGCGATGTGGCCACGTGATACAATCACTGAAGTTCATTACGATTCCGTGAGTTGTAGTAAGGGTCTAGAAATTGACAGGAGTGTGTTTGTTATTGAGATGCATTTATTCGCTGTCCGAGCCGTGTAGTGGTCATTGCACGATGTCCTGTTCGCCGTTTCCAACAGGTCTTAGTTACCGGAATCTATGTTCTCGAATTACTTCATATAAGTTTGAGCATGCTGCACACGAATGTATTGAAAATTTCCTAAACAATTCATGGTGGTTGTAATGTCACGTATACTGAAAAGCTTTTTTATTCGTAGCAAAGCCTATTGTAGTGCTATTTTATAGTATATACACGACACGAATATGGTTCCGTGGTACCCAATAAAGTGAATGGACGAAATTTTTATTTCGTCCATAACCTAATTGCTTTTAGATTACATTACACGTCGCCTCTTACGATTTGCCCACAATTTCTTTTTATCTAAATTGAAATGACTCCAAAAGAGTCGGAGCTCTGATTTATAGAATTTGTTTTGTGAGAGAAAATTAACAACCCTTTAATTAGTTAAGAAATTGTTTTGAAATTGATTTCTCTCTACTCGGATTCTGATGGATTGAAATGGAGTTGCTGTAGTTTAAAGGCACTGGGATGGCGTTCCTTCGAAGCAGTGCTTTGTGGTTTTGCGAAAAGACACTGCAAAACGTTTGTAGGTCACCGTTCTCAGTCCACCGGTGAGCACGGTGCATGGGGCATGGGGCATGGGGTGGGCATTTGGGCATGGGGCATGTCGAGCCTCGGGCGTCGGCACTGCTGCTGCTGCTGCTGCTGTTGGCGGCGATGTAAGTTGACCGAGTCACGTGGCTCAAAGGGATGGAACGATGGAAGGAGGGGTGCACCAAGAGAAGAGTTGGGGGGCGGCGGCGCATCGATCTACGGCTGCGGGGGTGGAGTGGAGGCGGCGAATACACCCGTCCCGCTCCTCGCTTCCCTCGTCTCTTGGACTCACTCCACCCATGCTTGCTCGCTTGCTATACGGACCCGGGCTCCAAACGTAGTTCATTGACACCCGAAAAATCGAACTACTCTTCACAGAACAGGAGATTATTTGCAAGAGAGAGCAAATACGTGTTTGGTTTAGCATTTTCGCTTATGTAAGATCTGCTCGAAGAGAAAAGATTTCTGGGCTCTAATGACCTCGATGTTGGCGAGCCCTAAAGCCCCACACAAAAAATAATTCACGAGATATGCAGTGGGTGTCAAACCCCATTTGCTCCTATCAGAGGACTCTGGATTGTTGATTCGTTAGAGAAATCAACTTGTTTTGCAATGATGGAATATATTTGAAGAATTTTCGGGAGTGCGAGAGGTCATTAGTAGCACCATGTAGTTTCCTTACAAGAAACTATTGATGCCAGTTCGGCTGAATGTTGATGCAGGCGTCGAGTCCCCATCATGAGATAAATGAGAATGAGACTGGTGCACACTAAGTAGTATTTCTCTGTCAATTAACACAATTAATTTTTGGCATTTTTATGATTTTTAATGCTATTTAAGTTCTCGTTCAAGATTCATAAAATCTGACCTCCCAATTGATCAAACTAAATGTTCGAGTATTGCTTATTAATTTCACGGTGAGACGAAACTTTAAAGACGATGGCGTTTGCTGAAAGTATGAAACAATTAGAAGCTGTCGAGGAATACTGCTCTAAACGCCACAACCCCCTACCATTCTAGTACCGTCTGCGCTTCATTCTATCATTGTAACGAATTGACGAATAATAGTTCTGCGAAGGTAACACGACTTTCGTGATGCGTCTTTAATACTCCGGGAAATGAAGAGATGTATGCGTAATTTCAAAGCGGCATTATCCTAGTGTACACCTGCGCTTATTATCAGCTACTGTGTCGACTGTGGACATAGAACGCATCCGAGTCATTTTGTGAGGAAATTGCACGTAGACGGTTTGAGATGGGCTGGATGAGAATCTGCAACGCTAATGGAATGCTATTTTCATTATCTTTTTATAAAAATGTAGTTAACATTTGGGCACCGAAGTGCGCGTGTTTCCCTCGACGTAGGAAACGTGGAAATAACGGGACATGAAAAGAGATGGAAAAGTAAAAATCACGTGAATTATTGAAACGTTGAAATATAAATGTTGGGATAAAGCAATAGACGTAGGAACGACACAGCGATTTATAAGGAATGCATCATTCAGTTACACAAACAGGAAATGGTTCAAAGCGAGTCAACCATTGTCGGAAATTATGAGCGGACACGCAGACTTTATAACACTTATTGGGGGAAAAGGAACCTATGTACGTCAAGGAAATGTCCATGTGGCCAGGACGATGAAACGACAGACCGTGTATTGCGTATAATATCTGCACAAGAAAGCGGCGACTGGACGAAGAAACAGTTAAGAAGAAGAGGTGCATTTGAAATTAAAAATAAGACGAAAGAAGTGAACGAAGAATTGGAGGAATGAAGTACGCAATGAGGATACCTAGCAGACGAAAAGCATGTGAAGAGTGGATAAAGAAGATACGTCCCATACCTCCTGGTGGTGGGGACGGACGTATGAGGGCGACGTATGAGCTCACGGCTGATTTGGAACAGCTGCTTCAATAAAGTGGCGAAAGAATAAAGAAAATTAGAAGTAAAAGGAGAGAGACAAAAAGAACGTAATATAAAAGAGGCAAAGGAAGAAGGAATAAACCCAGGTAATGACTGTATAGTCGAGAAACTGGGATGAAATTGAATGAAAATGAAAATGTTTCCTCCAACCGTAATTATTGAGAGTGGTGAAGGTTTTACGCTATGCTGATATTTGGGAATATTTCCCTCCGATTCTACCGTGTTTTTGGTTCCCAACTCCGCTGGGAGGGAAGTCTGGTGAAAAGTTAGTATTAGTGGACTACGGGTGTTCTTTCAGTGATACGTTCGAACATTTGAACGCGTTCTTTTACAAATTAGCTTTGTCTCTTAAGAAGGACAAGAGAAGAGAAGATGTCATGAAGTGGCGTATTCG
Source organism: Laupala kohalensis (assembly GCA_002313205.1). NCBI lineage: Eukaryota > Metazoa > Arthropoda > Insecta > Orthoptera > Trigonidiidae > Laupala > Laupala kohalensis. Next base: position 408,622 of record NNCF01128889.1, on the reverse strand, counting down.
TTCATTCATTCGTGTGTTTAACTTCTTCTTCTTGCGATGAGTTTAACTTGGAAACATGTAAACAGAGATGGCTTTCGGATTAGGATACTGAATTATGTCGAGAAACTGATGGAATATACGTATTTTTAGTAGTTATGAAACTTGTAAATTAGATACAGAGTTCTTCATAGGACGGTATTTGAAAGTAACTTTTATAAAATTGGTGGTNAACTTGTAAATTAGATACAGAGTTCTTCATAGGACGGTATTTGAAAGTAACTTTTATAAAATTGGTGGTTTCTTATTATTATTATTTACGTTACTATCTAAACTTCTGAACAAAAAATTTCCTTTGTTGAGCTCTCTTTAAGGTGAGACTTCGACGTCCACTCATTTTCTTCGTGCGAATTCGATTTGTGCGATTTGCGAAAATGTGGTAATGATGGGATGATGGATATTCCTTTTTATGGCGGATTGAAAATCAATGGGAATTGAAATGAAATGATACGATTTCTTACTGTGTTGCAAATAGTGCATCCACACTATTGGAGACGGAACATGGCAATGGACGTTTTCCTCAATCCCTCGTCTCTGTGGAACAATTTCCTCATTCGTAATGAGGCACATGAGTGATCGCCTGTCAAGAATAACTTTTGAAAAGCTAACGCGTTCGAGGCGTCCGTAAGAAGCAATAGGAGAAGTTCACCCCACGGGGGGTAATCGAATTATTATTTATAATGACGGGAAAACGTGATTTAATTTCTATCTATCAGTTAAGAGTATAATAATAATAATAATACTATATTAGAACTGGCTTGATTCGTTCGTTGAAATGTGCGGAGACTCAGATAAACGAAGCGTGAAAAGTGCTAGGTGTGGCTTCTGACTTGAAACGAAACTTCTGACGTGTTCGTGCTTTTTAAATAAGTATTTTCCACATACGATTGTTATTTACTTCCCTGTCATTGTATCGACTTCGTTAAGATTTTCCCATCTTGCGCTTCAGCTAAACATGCCTTCGACTCTAGGCGTGCTTTCACTTTTGAAAACGCCACTAGATTCCATTCTGAATGTAACTACAAAAGATAAGAGATTAATAAAAGAAAAGTATCATATTAAAACGCATCGACATGCCTGTAACATGAAAACTGATACCGATGTCTTGTAACGTGCAGTGAGAGAGAGTTTTGTTTATGATATGCAGCATATACAAATATCACTTGTTATTCTTCGATAGGTTTATTATTTTTATTGTTTAGTTTTTGTCTGACTCTTTTACAAAAGTGATAATGTTAAAAAAAACCTTTGTGTATCTATGAGTAGCGATCTAATGCGTAATGAATTTATGACCTACACTCTAGAAATCATATCCTTATTCAAACTCGTGGTCAAGAATTTCTATTGATAATTATTACTATTATTTCAAATAATGGACGGTGAAGTATGTATTTTTTAACTTGAAATCATAATAAATACGTGTTATTCTGTTAATTTATGCTAATTTCATTCAACTTGCGCCTGTCGTTCGTAGATGATTCAATGGAGAGAGACCGTGAATTCTAGATGTGTTCGTTTGCCGCGAGAAGTATTGAAAGTTCCGTGACTCGTGCCCTTGCCGATCCTTCGCCCACGGTCCCGAAAGGTCTTCGAACAATTTATATACGAATCATTTTTCAACAGATATTTATCCATCATGCAAACTTTTACAATACGTGATGAAGATATAATAAATGCAAAATTCAATGTTGGTAGTAACTTATCATTGAAGGTAAAATCTAATTTATTAAAATAATTATAATTCTTTATTTCGAAGACATAATTTTTGGAGAGTTTAAATTTTATGTAATCCCCGTTAGATTAAAACTGCTCGGGTTGTGCCGAACGATTTTTTATTTTTCAGTTTTTCTATTTGGACATCGTTATGCTGACGGTTAGCTCCTCTCGTCACCTGAAAGCAGAGCAGTCCATTCCAGTCTAATTTTTGTACCTTTGACTACAAATTCTCAATTAGTTAAAATTTCAAAGGAATCATATTTCCGGTTCACACGCAGGTCATTTGTCGATTTGCCCCGAGAACATTTTGATAAACCAAAAAAATATGCATGAATTGTTAAATTTTAATTAATTTTATTGTATGAAGAACAATTTTTTATTAAAAACTGGAAGTGCATTTTTCCTATTATTACATTTGATTTACTTTCGCTCGTTAACGCTGTATCTTCATTGTATGCCTTTATTTGTTGCACTTACTAAGAAATAAAAAAAATACCATTAATTCCTAATTCTTATCTTAAAAAGGATTCATGCAGAAATACTACGTTTTAAGGAGAGACTTTGTTGCCCCTGGTTTTCCGAATGCATGGAACATCATGATCTTCTTCGATATCAAAAGTACATGACATTGAAGTTATTGGGTTATAGTTAGGGATGCACGCGAACCAGCCTCGTCCAATTGTATTCACTTTTCTTTATTAAATACCCGGATTCACAGTTATAACAAAATGGATTCTTGCTTCTTTTTTAGTATTGACCAGTGATACACACCGATAAAGGCTTGGCACAATTACACAATGAGGCTGTAACTAGCCAATATTTTAGTTGAATAATGAACACTGTTGTTTGAAGTAAGTTAGTTATAGTTTTTTAGTGAAACTAATAGCTGTAGTCATCACCTTCTCACACCTCAAATAATCTCTTGTTACTAACTACAAAAGCTACAATTCATAGGCAATACAACCTAATTATGAAGACAATGAGAACTTTCTTAATTGATTATAAAGTAATCAATAGCTGCAACACTCACTCACTCACTCACGCAGCCGGTTGCTCATACTGCATCACACTACCCATCACCTACTGCTGCACGACAAGCACAGTTTGTCATTTAGAAGAAGGCGTCGCTTGTGTCATGGCGTCAAAATGAGAAACAAGTGCAATACTTTACCCCCCAACGCATTTCGAAGTATCGACGATGCTTAACCCGCTGCAGCGCGTTCAGGTTAGAAGAGTATTATTAAATAACGTGTTCCATATTTACCGTATTAATCGGTCAGTTATATGCGTTTTTAAATTTATTAAATTGTATTTGTAATTAGAAAATATTAGCATTTTCTTTTTCAGTATCTATTGACGTCTTACATGTAGAAAAATATATTTCATTTGAAGATATTGAATACTATATCTCGATTTTTTTAAAGTACCCCCTAGCAGACGCAGTAGTTTGTTTGAGAATGGTCGTTTTTTTAAGTAGATTCTCACATATTTATTTATTTTATTTTTAATTTTTTGACGAATGCTTATCACGATGGGCGGATAGACGTTCCTTGACAGCGAGTATCTGCTTGTCGCCGCGCCATTCAAGCGAGTCGGAGACGTTTTAGTTTTTACTTTGATGGGCGGGAAGAGTAAGTGATCACTGCAGCTTCGCATTGAAGAAAGAAAACCGACATTTTCGTTTTATAATATGAATAATTGTAATGCAACTTAAATAAACCCATTTTCTGACGTTGAGTCGTAGAAAAGTGAGAATTTGATTGTCGCCTCCAATTGTGAAATGGAAATCTGCCTTAGGAATTGCCCTTGATCGGAATTGATGGAATACGTCCCTTGCTTGCTTCCGGAGNAGAAGTGTACTGTTTTTTGACAATAAATTTGTTAAATTTAAGAAGCCAAAACCGTGTTGCTTCTCGCTTTAGAAGACGGGCAGTCGCTGCTGGAGCTTTGTGTCTGCGTGGCGCAACCGATATCTCGGCCTCGGGGACTTGCTTGCTTGCTTCTACGTGATATCTCCCAATTGGAATCGCCTTTACCTCAAAGCTTGGCCTTGAACCAGTGCGGTGGCGAAAGCAAAATGCGGTGCTTTTCTAGAGAAAATGCCTGCGCGACCTTCGAATGCTGTGTGATTGAACTGTTGTTGTGTGCGTTGGTGGGGAAAAGGAAGGTGGTATTGATTAATCACCTTTTGTAATCTGTGCGATACGATACACTTCTTTTGATGGCGATTGTTGTGTCGACTGAGTTCGACGGAGTCCTTCGGATTCTTCGCATGAATGAAATGTCATAAATAAATGCGTGCTGTGTCGAATCAAGTTGAGAATCGCCTATTCATTTTCGCAGCGTTCCAAGAGCTCCACTATGTCTTGCTCTCGGGAAATGCTATTCACTGCAAGATAATAGATTACGGTTGATGTTGGAATCAATTTTTATGCGTCACCGTGGTCCCGTAGGTTTCTGTTCAACTGCATTTTTACGCGCAAGCAGAAAAAATCATACTTCTATCAGTTAACAGATAAACCTAAAAACTGCTGCTAAAAATATTAACTTTCGGTGAAGAATAAACGATCAAGTTAATTGCGTTAATCTTAAAGTCGATTAATAAGATGAACATAAGTCTTTCGTTTTTGCCAATTCAAACTATTTTGTACCCCTTCTTTTAAAAACAAGAAATGTCGATAAATTAGATCACGTTACCCCTTTTGTGAAGAAATTGGTATTCAAAGATACTCTACTTTTTTTTAAGAAAAGTTAAAATAATACATCCCATGCGTAAAAGTAATTTTTCTGACGACGGTAGAGTTCACATTACATTAAAATTTTTCAATGTAAACTAACCCCATTGCCATAGCTAGAGAATAATGTCTGAAATAGATTCAGCGGAGAACTGCATTATTAATTTCAAGAATTTTCTTTTCTTGAAAATAAATCGTGACGAATATTAAATAAAAATCCCGACTCTCGGAACAACTTAAGAAACTCAAAATTTGGGAATCTATGTGAGCACATATCTCGACATCTCATTGAATGATCTTTCACTTGTACGATCACTCATGTTGTCCTTCTATAGTGATTTTCTAGTAATAGTGAAATCTAGTCAACTTTCACGGACACCATTCCCAAACGAAAAACGAAAATTTGCACAAAATCTCATAAGCTGCAATGCTGGAATGTAACGATCCCGATTGGTTTCTTTTGTTTGTTTTTTCAACTAAAATATTGGTACATTTTAAAACCTTTTTTAAGACAAAGTGGACAGCCCGAAAGCCAGGTGACACAGGCTACCAGGACGGTGTTATGCCACGTTACCGGCCAACACGTAAAGACCATCTTCACTGCAGGGGAACGAATTGCTCAATTCAGTGAAAGCACATTTCTTGGGGCTAATTGGAACGCAGTGAGCCAAATAAACGATCATTCACACCGTGTGTTCTTCACGAAAATTAAGTGATAAAAATATTTACAAAACGCTGAAACTTCCCCCAAAAAATGTTCCTCTACAGTCCTCGCAACGAAAGAATGTAAGGAATGGAGCGAAAGCGCGATGTTGTCTGATGTGTTGACTTCCACCTGTTCCAGACGGCGTGGCACGACACTCACACAAAAGCCGCTCTAAAACGTTGAAGAGCGACCTTGATGCACTGTTTGTTTTAGTCAAAGGTTAGAGATCGAGCCCTAATGTTGTTGCAGAGAGCAGCATCAGCAAGCATCATCATGGGTCGCTACACGGGCAAGAAGTGTCGCCTCATCTCCATGTTCTGGCTGACGGCCTTCTTCTTCCTGGTGGAGATCGTGGTGGGGTACGTGACCAACTCCATGGCGCTGGTGGCCGACTCCTTCCACATGTTGAGCGACGTGGCGGCGCTCGTCGTCGCCTTCCTCTCCGTCAAGATGTCTCCCAAGAAGTGGTCCAAAAACACGTTCGGATGGGCGCGGGCGGAAGTGCTCGGAGCACTCGTCAATGCCGTGTTCCTCGTGGCCTTATGTTTCTCCATTACAGTGGAGGCTTGTAAAAGGTATCTGCATGCGTTGACGAGTCGTAGTACTGGCGTATATACTAGTAGTACTTAAGCTATTACTATTGTTTGTTGTTGCAGATTTATAGAAGTAGAAGAAATCCACGACCCAGAGTTGATTGTTATTGTTGGTGCTCTGGGACTGATTGTTAATGTAGTAGGTCTGTTCCTGTTTCACGGTGAGTGTCGCAACTGGCGCAGTGCGTGGTTGGGGGAGGGGGGGTTGGAGGTTGTGTGTGGTGACGTGTCGGTGATTTGATGCAGAGCACGGGTCTTCGCACGGCCATTCGCACGGAGGTATCTCGCACAGCCACACTCGCCTCTCGCAGCTCGTGGCCACGGACGACAACGAGAACGACGAATCCTTCACGCCCCCTGCGCCCCCCGCCCCCACCGCCGCCGCCAACAACAGCAGCAGCGGCGGCGGCGGCGGCGGCG
>NNCF01128889.1:376445-395291 GCA_002313205.1 Laupala kohalensis | reverse complement strand
AAGAGACAGGTGTGTCGTATGAAAATAACAAAAATGTATTGCACCTGCTTCTTTAGAAATTGGCTTGACGTGTGGGTATCTTGTCCATCCACAGGTGATTCGTGAGAGAGAGAGAGTTGTTGATAATCTGGCTAATAGTGCAATTGCACAAAGAGCCAAGTTCCTTGGCTATTTTTGCTTAGCTTTCCCCTTGGAGTAAAAAATAATGTTGGTATTTTGTTGTCCTTAGATTCATTCTGCAATTACTCGCACCTGAAAATTTTCATTTTAGTCTTAAAAAATATGCAATATATGAGATCCATTCATCTTTACCTAGTACGATACTCGCAGAGTCCTTGATGAAAAACAATGTACGTTACTTCGATATCTCTCTTGCACTCTGTTAGCTTTATCTTCTTGTAAGAAGTAAACTGCATAAGCATCTGAATTCTGGATGCAGCTTCTTCCAATTCTGAAAATGATAGTTTTTAAATTAAGCGCTCGTTACCGTATTGATGGACTTTAATGTTCTGATGCTGCAATTGTCTAACATTAATGGCACCTATTAACTTCGTAATGCTCTGATCCTAACGTTGTGAGTCAAAACATAATAATCTATGATGCAAACAAAAGTGAATCTCGCTCTGTAACTCAAACTGCGCTGTGCTGTTTCAATTCTTCTGTGCATGGCTCATTTTACTGGTTTAATTATTTTTAAGTATTGCAGTCATTTAATTTATCTTCATTGAAACAAAGGAGATAAAATGGAGATGGAAGCTTATTTTACAATTACTTGGGATTTAGGTCATCGAAGTAAAGACAGCAATGTTAATTATTACAATGGCAAGTTTCTCTAAAAATTGTCTGGGGAATAGAATGTTGTAGTGAATGAATAAAAAGATCAAACGAGTTCATTTTGTTTCAATAAATGTCTTTTGGTCTGTGATTTATTTGCAGTCATTCACCTTCGGGGATTCGCTTCAAGGAGATTGAAGCAATGGCAGTGGAGGTTTGTTTCTGTGGTGGTGTGCTGCTGTGCTTCTAATTCCCTTGTGATCTGTGTTCTCTCCATTCCTCATCCCACTTGGGTTTCTCTCTAATTTCCCTTAGGGGTGGTTTGAGCTCTGGAGTAAATAAGCTTTTTGTCCTCCGGGTGATCATCTGCAGTTTTTGACAGCTTTTTCTGGCTATAAATTATTTATTTATTTATTTATCCATAGTCACAACTTCGAGAACATTAGTGGTGATTTGGAAAACTTCAAACTAGATTGTTAAAACTCTTGTTACGATTGTTGAAAACATCCTGAATTTTATTTCTGTACTTTTCTTCTTCTCTCACTCCTCATCATTGTTTATTCTTTGAACTTCATATGATGTAAGACGAGTACATGTTAAAACTTCTTTCGTTAGGTTAGAACCAAACCAGAAATTCTTTTAAAACATTTTTTGTCTCAACAATATTTGTTTCTGTCCATGCTTTGTAATTTACTAACCATCTTTTGGGAATGTACAAATTGTCAATGATGTATTTTTGTTCTGCTTGAATATTTAGGACATGTTACCTTAGTTTCTGCTTTAGTTTGTTAGAATAGAAGTTGATACAGCTTATTCCCTCTGTAACTAACAAGACTTGCAAAAGCTAATTTTGTAAGCAATTATTTATGTTTCAAGTTACAAACATTTAAGCATTTCTGATGTAACTAAATTTTTTAAAGTCTTTGTTTAGTTGAAAATGAAGTACCAACAGTTGTTTCTGATTCTACTCATTGAACATTTATCTACTAAAAATGGATAGAATTGTTTTATGCATTTAGATGTGGAATGAATTTGGTTTTTGATAGTTTTTCAGTGTTTAAAGATGTCAAGATATTACAAAATCCAAAACACAAGTAATGAAGCTTGTGATGTCCCAGTCCTCAGATCCTGAAGTTACTACCTCAAAGAGTGTTCTCAGAAGTTATATGAAAAGCAGAAATTTCACCAAAGTTTATTATTGGCTTGTATGCTTTTGCTATTGCAGTGCATCTCTCTCTCTCTCAGGGACGAAAGTGTTAGGCTCAGAACAATGTTAGTTTGTACAGACAACTAAAACAATTGTGGCAAATAGTTTACAGGTAGTGAAACGTCTTTTAAATTTCTTTCAATTGATCGCCATCATCTTTGACAAAAATTATTTCACGACACAAAATGATCACAAATAACTGTACTGCATAAATGATGTTTGTAAACTGTGAAACCTATAGAACTATTTCATTCCTAATTTAATATTATATTAAATAGAAGTAACGAGGCCCATGGAGAGGATTTAGGAAGTCTGAGAAGATTTTAAATTCGGGGTCCCCTTCTCCCCCAATCAGTTATCTCCCACAGTCGATAAATATTAAAATGTTTTTGAACAGATATCCTCTTATATTGAAATACTTTATTCTAGTGGCAAATGTTTAATTTCCGGTGAGAACATTCCCCTACCATCTGGACAGAACAATATGTCGTCTCTAATCCTTGTTCTTTCTGTTCCTCCGTGTTAGGGCCGTGATACGCCGTCGCCTGGAGACACGCCCTACATGTGTCGTCAGCGGAGCAGCGTCGCCAGCTTCGGCGCCCGCGTGCAGGAGATGAGCGAGATGGAGAGTGGGCGACTGCTGGCGGCGGCGCCGCCATCCACGAGCAGCAGCAGCGGCCTGGGGGGGCTGTGCGCCTGCTCCTCGCCCTTCCCGTGCGCGTGCCCGCCCGCCTCCGGCAGCCTGGTGGCGCCCGTGGCGACGGCCGGCGTCTGACAATGGACTTCGCGCTCGCCTCGACCGTCGCTCCTCGTCGCACACTGCAGCGCCAACAAGCGCCAAGCGGCGGCCAAGTGAACTACAACCAGCAGCGAGCGCACGGCTCATCTGGTCTTCGTCTCGTAAGGGAAGGAAGGAAAGCAAGCCCCATGCCCGCCCTCTCATCCTCATAGGGGGTTGTATCGCAGTGCGTTGCTTTGTAGTTGTGCGCCTCGCGGACAAAAGGGGTGGATGGGGAAAGGCGGAGGGGGTTGGTCGGCGACTGGCGGCGCCACCCACCCTCTCTCACTCAGTCAATCAAATCTCTCAACACCACTTGAAGGGGGAGGAGAAAAAGAAAGACACACAGCAGATTGTCACGGACACACGGATTGAGTGTAGAGCAAATGCGTTGGACAATGCTTTGGAACGAAGAGAACGTGTGTCGCTGTTTGTATTTTATGAAGAGTTTTTAACTATGGATATGTTCATGGAAGCAATCAGAACACCTGCACAATGCATTTTTAGCATTTTCAGATGTGGAGAACTATTTATTTCATAGAAAATGCTTTAGATATGATGATATCATTCTCTTTAATTTGCTAGGTGACTTTTGGACACAGAAGACTGTTTCCAGTAGAAGACAGTAGACTCCATTTGGACTCAATTAATAAAAAGAATGTAACGAACTAAAATGTATGAAACCTATCCATCCATTACTGTGTCACTGTTTTATACAGTACTTTACAGTGTTTTCTTGTCATGTTTAATACTTTGTCTCTTTCTCTATTTTTCTTTGAAATTTTTTGCTATTGGTGGCCTAGTGGATTTTGCACTTTATGTAAATTAATTAGCACGTCTTCAAATGTGAATTTTCAACAAGTTGTGAAAACAATAATGATCTCAGTAGTAGTTGGGCGTGGTGCGGACATTCCTATTTGTTGAGAGGAAGGGGGAAAAACAAAGAAGAAATAATAATTCTGAATCTATGGGTGGTGTAATAAATTTCTTGACACTTTTAACTACACTGGAGGAGCATGTTGATTGAAAAGGTGTAATAATTAATTTTTAACTCTTAATTATTCAGTTACCCGTGTCACAATGAGTTAAATGTTTTATTTTTATTTAGATTCAATGCACATATAGCTTTCACTGTTATGCTGTTTCCTCTTTTAAATTTTATCTTTACAGTGTACCTACATGGTTATGTAAATGCATTGAAAGCAGCATTTAAAACAAAAGGATGAAAACTGTTAAATTTAATTAGCTGCAGTCATACTGGTACCAACAGTACAGCAATCAGCTAGTGGTTTCAATAAAACAATTATTACTTCATTTCCAAATGTCTTCTTTATTTCATTTATTGTTAAAATAATCCTTAGTTTTCCTTGTACAATTTTATTCTTTTTATTAGTACTAACATTTTGCCCCAGGAAGTCCTCAATTTATTTTCTGTTGTATTACAAATAATCAGGAAAGGGATAGCACAAGAATTAACTGATCATCATGTTATGAAATAACTTGTTATTCTTTTAACACAAAGTTTAATTATTTGTTTTGAAAGAAGTAGGGAATGCTCAAGTGCACTTTCCGTTTTCACCCTACAAAAGAAAGGAGTAGGTGAATCCCATTAAGGGATAAGCTAAACAGAGTGCTCATCTCTAAAGGGCAGGGCAACGACCTTTAATTTATCATTCTGGAACTATGTATTTTTTTTTAAGCAGTACTCTACAGTTCAACAAAGAAGAATTAGATAAAGAAATACATTTGATCAAAAGCAGAGCTGCAGTCTTGTTGTTCAGCTGAGAATGTGAGTAAGGAAGGTCTCCCAAAAATGTTTCTGGCTGTAAGGTAAATAGAGTGAAGTTTGGAAAAAAAACATCATTAATGACATTCATTATACTATAAAGACTTTACTGTGTAATTTCTAATCGATATCAATGGATTAATTTTGTCCTCGTCTTTGAATAATTAAGGTACTATGGCAGGGAATGTGACCATAGTTTATAAAATTTACAGTTATGGCAACAATAAAGTCATAGGCCACAAAAATCTACTGAAACTGAACCAACACGAGTCTTCTCCTAAGAGTCATCAATTTACTGTTAAATGGTTCAGTACAATTCAGCTCCCATAGAGTATAACCAGGTACAGTAGGTTCACAGATCAGTTTTACAAGATAAGTATTTGTAATAAAAGTAGCTCATTAACTGCTGTTGGACTTTCCATAGATTTAATTTTTTTTTTTTTGATCCAGTGTTGCAAATGGGTAACTTTTACCTCTATAGGAACAACAGAGTACTGTAAATTGTATTGGTTTTGAAAATTTCTCACTCTACCCTGAAGTTGAGGTTTATTTTCTTTTGTTTCCCCACTCTTCATCTGACTGAATAAGACTTAAAAAATAGGATCAGTAACATCATTAACCCACTGGTAGTGAAAGATCGGTGCTGCCCACCGTCTACATCTGATTGTCACTCCGACAAAAGACGGGCAGTGCCCGTCCTGTACTTTTGGGTTGGATTTTAGCTTATCATTACTAGAGTGATGTGGCAGTAGTGTGTCGTTGAAGTATGTGATCATGGCGAAGACAAGATGTTTATGAAAATAAATGTTTGTTGGATCAAGTAATAGGCTTTGAATTGGACAATGTAGAGCAAAATGTGTGCGGGAACAGGAAGGAGATCGGGTGTTTACTTCCCTAACATTTGGAAAATAGTTTTGAAATTTATCACACTTATTAATTAACTTATATTTTTCAACAAATACAGGTATATTTAATTTTCATATTCTGTAGTTATATCACCAAAATTTGTAGAATGTCAAAACAAAAAGTAACATAATTTTAGCAAGCCTGAGAAATTGTCATTGAATGAAACAACAGGGATGATGAAAATAATTCGTCCCCACCAGTTGCAAAAATTCAAAGAAAATTCAGACAACAATGTCTGAATCTGACTACCTTTCAGCAATAAATTCAAGAAAGTTTCTTCAATATTAGTTTTCTGATCTTCACGGATAGTTTCAGTACATGGAGAAGGAAATCGCTTTAACACATTCTTTTTACACTGTTTGCATTCGCCTCATTCATCTCAACTTAATAAAAATTAATGTGATTAGTAATGTATTTTTAAAACTTATTAAAACTAGACCAAATATAGTTTTATTAAGTTATTATTGATATTTACAATAGATAAAATACTTTCATTCAATGTCAAGCAGTTGAACTTTTTACTAGATAAAATATATGTAATTTTTAGTCGCTCCTTATAATCTCATATTAACTACAGAAATAGATCTTGATTCTCAGAGGTGAAAAGAGCTTGAAACACAATACCATCGCTCAGTCGAAGATTAAAGACATCCACTATATCTGTCCTAGGGTTAACACTGAAGCTCACCCACATAAACTATGTAAGCAAGACATTTTTAATTTTAGTCACCTGCATTTCTGGACTCATTTGGAACAGACTCAGAGCAACTTTTACCATTGAGTTTCTCTAGCAACACATATAAGTACAAATGTTTCCTATGGAAATTTGACAGAACATTTAATGGTACGAAATTGTCGTGCATTATATTCTTATACAACACAATATACATTCTATTTAAAAAGACTACAAAAATTATCGATATTTTTCTCAAAATAGCATTACTACATTTAAATTAAATATGTACAATCGACCATTCTCAAATACTTCAAAGGGAACATATTCTGAACAACAAACCTTGAAGAACACATCAAAAATTCAAAGCACTCAGGAAATACATACTTACAAGAAATACTATCAGTTAAAATATCATAGTTTCTTAAAAAACAAATTGAGTTAAAATATAAGTTAAAGGGGTGCGTATAGTTCACACGCATAACATATTATACAAGATTTGTGATCAGAAGAGACATTTTGGCATATACATCTTATCCTGAGGTTTCTTCTTGCCCTCTGTTATATTGTTCCTTTGCTGCTACATTGTAAAAGCTATTAAAATCCAACCTTAAACAAAAGAATGCACACAATTTTGTCAAAATGATGAATAATTTTCACACCGCTAGTGTGCTCTAATAATCATCCTTACCTATAGAGAAGATTAAGGAGTTTATCATTGTTGTTATCAGACTGAAAAGTCATAATTTGTTCCTCTAATTGAACCAAATTCTCTGTAAAGCTTCTATCCAACTTTGCTATTGCATCTTCAAACTTATCCGTTTCACTAATAATACGTTTTCGAATGTATGATCTTCCTATAGAAGGTTCAGAGAGTTTTGAACTATCTGGTTGCTAAAATAAACAATAAACAAAACTATTGTTTACAAGTTGACTATGAAAGTCTTTATAGCTAACAGCATCCAAACATGTTCATTCCAAAATGAAAAAAAGCAAATGAGAAAAATTCTGAATCGGACCATGCATCATAAACTGTTTTTTGAAACTTGGAAGAAACTAACAATAAAAGAGAAGTCCATAATGAATAAAAATTAGTACTATAGGTTGGTGGAGTTTGCAACAACAGTTAATCGCTAATTCTCTCTGTGGGTCTCATATCATCACCAGAAGAATAAGTAAATGGAGAGTGCATTCATTATAGAGAAATATCTTTGTTCAGACATATTCTACCTAGAATTTTAAAAAAAATCATTCCTGGAGAAATAAAAGAGCATACATTATTATTGTTATTATTATTAACTGACCTCATTTAAGAGATAAGTGCGTTCAATAAATTAAGATAAATAATGTAAGGAGAAATTCTTACAAGTGAAGTAAATCGTCTTGCTGGTCATCTCAATCAGCTAACGACAAGAAAAACATCCCTAGCAACTTTTTCAAAATGAAAATACAACTTTATTCCATTGTTTTGTTTGGTTTGGAAAATTGGATTTATCATAAGGTGTAATAAAATTTCATACATAAAAAAATGGAATACCTTACGGGTGCAATAATTATGCTCCTTATTCACCAACGCACATCCCTATGACCAAACAGCATCAAATTAGATTTATTTAGTAAAATCACATACAAGCTTGTACACTGAACATTTACGATACTAAAATCTTGTCACAGACAAAGAACCGAAAAAGCAGAGCGAAGTTACTTGAAGAGTTACTCTTTTATCAGATCTCGACAGAAACCTTCACACAGAAGATGTTTTGAAATCCTGGAGGGCAATACAGCTAAGGTAATGTGCTGATGCAAGCTTTCACACCTTATCATTGCCAAGAATTAAAACATTTTTCGGGTTGTTAAGTTGCGTCATCGTGTTTAAAATACTTGCTGTTTCATCAGCAAAACACCAAGTATTTTAAATATGACAATGCCTTGTAACAACCTGAAAAAAAGTTTTAATTAAAGCTAAGGTGGAACACTACTAGAACCTGTTAACTGATAACACTCATGCTTTACAACACACTAACAATGGAAACTATCAATATACTTAGAAAAGTTTGGAGATATAGCACCTGCACACCCACACAGTTAACTGAAAGAAATCAAGTTCTTCAGCCATAAAGTCGAATCTTCTCAGTATCAGAGATACATATAAAACAAGTTTAATTTCCAAGTTTCACTGTTAAAAAAATCTAACAGCATTTCCCTTTGAGCTTGAAATGTACATCCTACTCCATGAAAATGTGGAATAAGGTACAATGCAAAAAGGCATAATATCTTTGTCCAAATTTCAAAAGTCAAATATTGTCCAAATTTTAAATAGCATTAACGACTTAATATACATGTTCTATGAAATTATGTGTGTGTTTTTAAAGACAATCAACAATATCTGTTAATTCAATTAAATTTTCATAAATAAAAGGAAGTCAATTGAAGGATTTTAAAATTGTACTTTATTATAAAATCAGACAATATTTAGAGTCTAATTTGATTCCTTCGTCAGGGCTTTTTCATGGGAAATAACAGCTGGGTCATCATAAAATTATTCAACACCTTATAGATTCTTCAGAGTGAATTTAATCACACACTTGAAATGTTTTCTGTTTAATAACATTAGATCATTGTACTCGTGTTTTAATATTGTGGAATTTTACAACATAACCTATAGTTTATATCAATCCAATTTCAATTCATCTCCTACAAATACAAACATTAAGTGGTCGCATAATGGAAATCTTAACAAAGGTTCAATACAACCTCGTTAGTCAACGTACACACAATCAAATGTTCACAAACAGTTGCTACAAACCCCAACCCAATCACTGCAAGAAAATTATCCAATGAAAATAACAAACAAAATCCGGTTCTCATAAACATGCCTCTAGAAGTTGAAACAATCAAAACATTTCAATACAATGGTAAGACGTTTTCTAAACAGCCATCATTATTACAATACTGTGGTTCTCAAATTCTTAATCTATTCGTATCGCTTGGAGATGATAAATTTCTCTCCACATCTCACAAAAGTTCATCTTTTAAAAGTTGACCAAATCCTTCAAAGATAAAGTTATCTCAATATGTAAGAAAAACATTTTAGATTTTAAAGAGTTTCTGAAAAAGTCAAAATTAAAGCTAGTGGTAAAAAATTTCCACTCGGTACATTTTATTCAGAAACTTCAGTCACATGAAAATAGAGAACAGAGCAGCATTTATTCCTAAAGCCTCGTGAACACAATGAGCAAATAATACATTCATCATTCAGCTGACTTGGTCCAAAGTGAATAACATTGTAACACTTTGTAAAGGAATTCAATTCGAGAGAAGCTAAAATCTCAATAACCGTCTTCAATCTAAAACTGAAATATTTTATATACACACAGGAGCAGAAGCAAGATGTATTTTGAGAACCATGTATTTCCTATATAAAAGACAACAAGAACAAAATCATAAATCACTACCAACACTCAGGAGGACAGAACACTCAGAACGCCTAGGAAGAAACAAAATATATCCAAAAGAATGATAACTAAAATAAAATTTCACGACAAAAAGTAGAAATCGTACTCTTTTTTAATAAAGAACCTATGAAACAACAAAGCAATCATAGTAAAAGATTCTTATTAACAGTTACATGCAATGATAAAAATATACATATCACATTCTTGTTTCTCATTTGTCTTTTCACACTAACTACTACTGTTCATATTTCAGACTAAGATTACCTAAGTTTACACAAACCATAACACAGATAGAAATGACCATAACACCTGACCAACAAGCAAAAAATGCAAAGAGGTACCTCTCCATAAGAATCAGAGCTGTCATACCCTGATGCTATCATCGACGTGAGTTCAGCATCTATGAAGTAATTTCCCATGTGCTGAGCAGCGTGGACACAATAAGAACATGTCACAGTCACACACCAAGAATACAGGACAATTCTTAACTTCATTAACAATGATAAGAAACTTCCATACGCCACAATGCACTTCCTTTTTAGTTTATATCATTTTGAATTAACGCATTCTACTTCCAATATTATCTTACTTTATCATAAAGAACCTCTCTCTATGTGATAACTTTTTATGCCAGGTGGAGAAGGTGATGATCCTAGAATCGAACGTGGGACTCCTGCTGCGATCGCAGGGGTGTTCACCACTACACTATAGCACAAGTCCCGGGTTCATTTCACCATTTTCACCTGACTGAAAGGTTTCACAAATCTTCTCCGTATGTAAGTACATGGAAGAAATCTAAGCATCCTCTCTTCATCAATACAATGAAACATCCATTAACGTACATTTCTCTACATCAGACACTTTTTCACTTGCTGTAATTTTATTCTACATTGACCTCAATAATTCTGTCCTAACAATCACAACTGCATAGTTAACAAATACAATATACACAATTCAAAATTTAAAAACTTGCTGTACAGAAAGAGCTCAGTCAATTTACTGTTCGGTTTATTCAAGAAAGGTTAAGGGGGAAAAGGTCATTTCTGCCTTAATGCAGCTAAAATAGCAATATGAACTTGTTTGTCCGGGACAAACCGCGTCTTAGTAGATAAAACTACCAATGTTTTGGTCATCATGCTGTGGCCTTCTTCAGGGCAACGTCAGAGACGTAAAGAACCTAGTCACTAATGGGCAGAGTACGACGGCGACTTAGTTTTGAACGACTCTGACATTGCCCTGAAAGAGGCCACAGCATAATGGCTGAAACATGGGTAGTTTTATCTGCTAAGACGCGGTTTGTCCCGGACAAAGTTCGTACCGACTCTGGCTGTGGAAGCCTACGTTTATAAAATAGCAATATATTCTTTGAATACTGTATTCTGCTTATATTACACTCAATGAAATCAAGAGTGTCTCTGTCAGGCAACGCATTTTGAAAATCCATGCTTCCATGCTTTCAGCAATGAGAATTTCTACGTTCGCATTTGTATTAGGCAGCATGTTGTTCTTGTAGATTTAGAAGGACAATCTAATGAAATTTTGAGATCCACTTGTGCAAAAAATGAACTATTGGGATTATGGATTTAATGCATATGAATAATGGAGTTTTGAGCACCAATATATAACACAATTCCTACCTCTACACCATATTCCATGAGATTGGCTACCAGTGTAGAGGAAAACTAACAGACCAATTGTAACTGTCAGCTTCAATAACCCAATCCTGAGCGCCAATGCTGACATTTCCCCACAAGGGTTTTCGTGTAATGTCATAACAGGTGATACGATTTCTCCTACCCTGAGCAATCTTTGTGCTGCACATTCACAATTTTAGGCAATCAATTGCATTTGGGAGACATGGGAAATAACAACTAAAGTCCATCAATCATGAAAATTCATGCCTATAGAAAACATTTAATACAGACTAAAATTTTTCTGCTGGGCAGTGGAAAACAACTTCATTCTTTTCTGCTGAAGCAAGGAATTTATTCCCAGAATGCATTTTACAATAGAAGTCTCATAATACACCCTTGACTTTGAAGGCTAATACCTCTGACTGTTGTCTCTATAACTCTGAAAGATGAACAATAATCACAAAACCTTTTGCAAAAAATATACCTGATGTTCAGATTTCACCTTCAGTAAATAACAATATATCTAAATTATTGCCCCGTATTAAATAAATGTAAAAGAATGCTTGATCACAGTCAATCCCATCAGCGTGGCATATTGAGAAACGTTGACAAGATTACAGTCCATCCCTCCAAAGTGGACAAAACCCAGCATTTTCCACGTTCCAAAACCAAGTCACTAAAAACGTTCCACATTTGAAGAAGGAGGCAGAGGAAGAACAAGTCACAATGACAGGGCTTATAATTCTGATGAGACTTGTCTGTAACAATTGGCGTATTTATCAATCCATACAATGTGCGTTAGCAATTTTATAGTGATTTTAAATTTTGAAGACTAGTTTAAACTGTTTATAAGTATTCTATTAACATAAACTAAATTTAATTGAGTTGTCATAAGATATAAAAAATTGAATTGGAAAGAACAGTATCAGAACGTGAGAGGTCTGAGACAGGAGGAATAGAAGCTTCCCTCGCAACCCAGTCATTT
This sequence comes from Laupala kohalensis, assembly GCA_002313205.1. NCBI lineage: Eukaryota > Metazoa > Arthropoda > Insecta > Orthoptera > Trigonidiidae > Laupala > Laupala kohalensis. Next base: position 383,093 of record NNCF01128889.1, on the reverse strand, counting down.
CCATGACAGAATAAGATCCATGTTCACGAAACAAGAGAAAAGCATTTTGAAAGAATATGAAAAATCGACTATGTTGTCAATACTATCACGATAAAGAATTATTTTTATCACCAAGTACTACATGATGACTTAACACCTCAACGCATTGTGACTGCATGACACTGATAAAAGGCTGTTTCTACCTGGTAGCGACTGGACTGTGGTACTTCTTCCCAAGAATACCCAATTTCTTTCCAACAACATAGCACAGACCCTGGCCGCTTTTGAGTTGTGTAATCCCCTCTAAGATGATACTATCCAAATAAGTGAATGCATAGATGCCATCATCTCAATTCCTAATTTTTTGGACTCGGATCACTTTTCTCCTAAAACTTACATGTGTTTCATAACCTGTGTCTGAAAAACAAACTATTGGATAATATATTTTCCAATAAATAGATAGTTTATGGATAACAAGCTGATTGCCTGGCATTGACCCGGATTTTTCTTTTACTGAAGAAAATAAAATCTATCTATATTGTAAGATTAAAATATGTTTACTCGCTGGTTTTTAAAAACATGTACACCATCCTAACTTTTCAAATTCATACGAATACAAACTTAATACAAAACTTGACTATACTGACTCCACCATCACTCGGGAACCGCGCCAGTCAAATTTTCTATCAATAATTTAGGTTAATTTTTGTAGACAGACATATGCTGTTGCACTATGTGCTATATTTACAACATTTTTGTAGAACTCTTTGAGGCAAGCAATATTGCCCGGCATAGTTGTCACCTTTCTCTAACCGTTTAGGCAGCGTAAGCAAATGTAACTTTTTCTCCTCAGATTTTATCATCAAAAACCGTTTCTATCTCTCTTAACACACATTTGATAAATAAAAGTTAGCCCACATTCATCCTGGACACCTAAACTATCTCCTTGCCACATTTCATCACTGTCGGTTCAGTGGTTTAGTCGTGATCAGGTTGCAAACGGACAGACACACTTTCACGTTATGCCTTTACATACCAGTATGGATTTATTGTATTGGTATGGTGTAGTTGTCTTTTTCAGTACCGTAACACACAATAAATTGACACAACACTTTTAAATTCAATAAATCAAAGGGTTCTTTTTTAAGACATAATTCCATAAAAAGAAGAAAACAACAGATATTTAATTAATAGGACAATCAAGTTCCAAAATTTAACTCCAGAGAAAAATTTTGAGAAAAAAAGTTATGTTTCTTTTACATAAATTGATCCATGACATTACAAAGGGAAATTTCCAGAAAGTACATAGACAGTGCTTTGAAAACTTTAATTTCACTTCGTAAAATTTATGAGAAGTAATGCAAAGATAAATCATACAAAACAACAAAATAATAACAATAATATCTGACCGATCATGAAGATAAACTGTTTGGCTAGTTTCTGAACACCAAAAAGGTAGAAATTTACGTTGAAGTATCTAGAAAAAAATTAATTTTGAAATAATGAATTTATGAAGTAATTCTCAATAGTTCAAGAAACAAAAATAATTTTCACCAAAACAAATTTGAGTGAGGTTTTCCTCACCGTTTCATCAGAATGTCACCAAATGTAAATCATTTGATTCATCAGAATCCCATTGAAAATGTTCCGACAGAAGGATGACATGGGTAGAATGGTAATTCTGTTCAATTTTATTTTCCTCAAGTAACAATAATTCCTTTGGATCAACCAAAAGTAAATGTTGATGAAAAAAATGAGAACAACAACAACAGTGTGCAACAGACATTGACGTACCTGAATGAATTCATAAAATTCCATGCATATATCAAGAAGGTAATACACATTTTGCAGTAAATCGGGATTCAAGAGCATCGAATCCTTGAGACAAGAATCAAGAAAATCAGAATGGCACTTCAGCACATCATCAATGTTGTTCACCTATGGATAAGGGAACAAATAAAATACAAAAAGAAATATTAAACAAACTTTTTCACAAGTAAGATAAGAACGAAACAAGAATTCATGAAATAATTTATCTAACAAACCTTGCTTATGATTTAAAATGTAAAAGATGGAGATTATTATCTACATAAAAAAATACTCTTAAACACTCTAAATCAGTGCAAGTATTTATTCTTCAGAGAATTTACTATACTTAACTTAGTTTCCATAATGTAAATCAAAATATAAATCTAGTGTTAAAAAAACAGTACAAACTGCTCATGACCACCTGGAGGATGATAAACTAATGTATTTCTTTCCAACACATTAATTTATATTACTTTAGAAAAAAAAAGTTACAACAATTGCTTTTATATTGTTTAAGATGTAAGAGAGGTTCCTTATTCATAACCATACCTTATTCATTTTGCTCAGAAAGAGGACCCAGTTGGGCTCAATTACTTCTACCATGGTGTAATATTCAAGGTTCTGCACACAGTTCAACATACGTTGCCTCAAGGCAAATGCAGACACATACATTTGTGACGACTGAAGAGAAAAAGTCTTTGCTAGCTTGTTTTTCAACCAGACTCTGAAAGAATACATCCAGACAATGAATGCATGCATTAATTGCTAAAGAAATTAATGGAAGATATATTCAGTACAAAAGTATACATATAAGTGAAAACTTGAGTTTCATGAAGGAAAAATTGTATTTAACAAACATAAGTTATTTAACACAAGTGAAAATAATCACCTGCACAAGAGACGCTCGATGTGCTTGCAATAGAACAAATGCCTGAAAATGATTTGGTAGCAAGCGATGGCATTGTAATTTAATATCAAGGAAACTGGCCATTTCACATGGTAATTGAAAGAAAAGGCCAGCAGACCAGTGAGATCCTTCTTATCACACTGTAACCGTTGATAAGCTATTGGGAAAAAATGAACATCAACTTGATTACATGAAATTAAAGCATACCTTTTTTAATGCAATGAACAAAGAATTGAAAACAACAGGTATAACAGTCGAGGACTCACAATCTGAATCAGCAGCGTTGATTTTCATAATTTTACACATTTGGAGAATCAAGTCATATGGAAGAAGTTCCATGCCAATTTCCTCCTTATACGGATCTTGATTGGCAGCTGAAGTTCTCAGAGCCAATTCCAGTAAAGTTTCCAACCGAGTGGGAACCAAATCATCAATGTTTTTACACAACTCACTTTCACAGCTGTCCATAAACTGAACAATGAAATCACCCTGATCCAACAGAAAGTAATGTTTCACAGATCTAAAAAGGATACAGAGAAAAATATTTATTAAAAGCAACAGTTTTTTTTCCCCTCGGCGAGTAAGAATCATGTGTCAACCAGCAATAACCTCCCAGTTTTATTGTGGAAACATTGTGTAATTTACATTAGGAAACTTCTAACGCTCACTAAATAGGATATGTTAGATAAAGAACTCATTCAAATATCACATGAGGGTAAAACTGAATCTCCAGTTTAATTTGCAGATTTTGGCCCCAAAGACTACACTTATAAATTTCTGATTGTTGGACATGATATTCTATTTTCATGTCTTCCAAAAGTACCCAGTGAAAACACAATGTACATGTATCAGTTGTTATAACATTTATTCTACTCTCTAACAAACTTATAAACAAAAGAGAATAAAAACAATTTTATTTCATGAAAGATATTTATATGCTCATGATCTCGAAAGAAACAAACATGAACTTATAATTGAAAGACATAAAGTACGGGATAGCAGGAGATTCATTCTGAAGACTGTTAGAGGAGTAAATATTAAAATTCATAACCAACTACCTCAATCTTCCCATCAAATCATTCTCCTTCATTACAAGTTGTAACAAAGTTTTACTTGCAAAACAGTAAGCATTCTCTATTATTTCAACATACTGCCTTTCAGTAATGGTATAGACAAGTGGTTCTGCTTTCGGAGGTTTAACATTTTTGCCTGAAAAGATACAAATTCACAATGACTTGTTAGCATACCAACAGAGTACTAATTGTAAGGTTGTGATGTCACATACCGCACTGCTGAATGACATTGAGATATTTTCCAGTCCGAAGAATCATATCTGCCATTCTCTCAAGAAACGTAGGAATCCTCTCTCTACTTACGCTGTATCGCTTTTCCCAATAGTCTGCTGAATTTATTTTAGGGGCATCTTCATAATGCACTTCATTGTCTTCAACCAAGAACTGCAATACATTTCCAAAATTTAAGCAAATGTACTACGCAATTGGCATTCTCATGTGACTTTTACTAAAACAATTCATGCATGACTTGAGCAATTTTCCAGCAGTTCTTTACATAACATCATAACCACAAAAGCTTAAGGCATCTTCTGAGTTTACTCATTTCAAAAACCTTTAAGGTAGAGATAATCACTCACATCAACAGATACAGATTGAATACAAATTCTAAACACACTTCAGTTCACTACAGATTTAACATTTGTTGAAAATACCAGGGCTTTAAAAAAATGAAGGGGCCACAAAACATTAAATTCAAAAAATAATAAATTCAAAAAAATGTACTGTATTGACTCCACTATGAATTCCCAAATAAATTTATATTGTATTAAATCAAAAGTTTGCATGAGAAACGGAATTTTCAAAGTTTTTACAGACAGTGAAGTACACTGCAAGGTACGTTGGGAAGTACAGATAGATACTTCATTTTGCCAAAACGCATCTTGTGAGATTTTGTGTGAAGGTACTCTCCTATATGTTTTCAAGAGGTTCTCATGCCATTCCTTCCACTCACTCGCTCATTTGCTGGGTAAGTGGAGAATTAAAATTGTGTTTCTTAGTTAAGTCTAAGGTGATTGCTATCTGGTTCATTATCACATGGAGAGAGTGTCCTAAGGTCATTAATATTCCGTGGTTTCCAGTCCCTAGGATTTGTTCTGCTAGANCACATGGAGAGAGTGTCCTAAGGTCATTAATATTCCGTGGTTTCCAGTCCCTAGGATTTGTTCTGCTAGAAGCAGCAAATGTGCTCGTCAAGACCTACACAAATATAATGTGATGTTGTTCTTGTGGCATTTGAGTTTTGATTCAATTTCAACTCGTTTTACAGTTATGAACAGAAGAGTGAATATTGGAGCTTTCTTCAAATTTGGATCAAAAAAACATTCCTCTCCACAACCCTTCAACAGGAGTGAGAATGTGGTAGGACAAAATGATTTTTCACACAATTCAAATGATTAAAAAGAATTAAACACAAATTTTCAAAATGGGTTTGATCGTTTGAAGGAACGTTCAAGAGGATTATTACAAGAAGTGGGGGAACACTTAAGCATGAAGGTGAAACTAAAAATTTTCACCCTATGCCACTCTTAAGGGNGGGGGGGGGGGGGGGCAAAACATGTTCCTCAATTTAAAAGTGGTGCATTCATGCAAAATTTCACACCAATACATCTCATGACATGAACGTTTGAGCAGGAATCTGCCTTGCAGTCCATAATAAATGTTACAACAAACTCAACAAACCTCATGGTAAGGATCATAAATTACTCCTTTATAGAGCCATTTCTCCAACATTTCCATGTAAGGGACACAAGCCTTTTGTGTTAAATAGACGCACAACTCCTGACTTTTCATGTTCCCCATACACATGGCACTCTGCTCGTGAAGGAGACTGAGAACTTTACCTCCTCTTGCACCAGACTGGAAAAAATGATGATTAACCATTGCTTATCTATTAAACTTTTCAATCAGTTATCTACTGAATTAAAAACCAAGAACAAAATTAAATCAAAAGTATTTTAAAATAAAATTAAAAATTGGAATAGTCTCAAAGTGTAAAATCACTGTTTCTATAAATTTCGGTTTCAATAAATTTCAAACAAATAATTCACATGTTTATTTTATAATATTTCTTGCAGTTTTGAGTTGGAGATATCATCCATTATTTGCAATTTGTTCTAATTTGATGATTTTTTATAAGCACTAAATTGATAATTTTTATATTGTTTGGCATAATAATAATAATATTCCCAGCCACCTGGCTAAGAAGTGCAAAAAGTCGTCAAAAAACAGTACAAACTGCGTATGACCACGTGGATGACAACAAACTAATTTACTCTCCGGAAGCAAGCAAGGGACCATCCCATCAATTCCACTCAAGGGCCGTAAGGCAGAGGCGGATTAAAAAAATTGCAGCAAAAATTCCTAGATAAGATAAAAAGTTAGCTGCCAGTTATAATACTAATAGAATATCAATATGTTTGTAATTTAACACAAAAAATTTATTTTACATGTACAAATTATTATCGAACTATAGATTACTCTGAGTATAGTGTTTAAAAATCATAAGAATTGAAATAACACTAAATTCACGATTTATTGTTACAATAAACATGCCTCTAGACAAAGCCTCCAGAACCTGTATAAGAAATCCGCCTCTACCCAAAGCAAACCCGGAGCAAAACCCGGGCCAGGATGGGGCTACGAATTAATGTACATAACCTTGCCAAAGTTGAGTACACATAAAACTAAATTAATATGAATCATAAGACATCACAATCATACAAGAAAATAGTTTTTGAAATAGTTATAAGTTATTTAAAAAGTACTACAGCAATGGTGTGATAAAGTACAAGACGGATTTAACTTTTATTAAAATCAATAAATTATTTTACATTGTAGAAGCACTGGTGCAGGAGGTAGTTTTTAACCCCGGATTTGAAG
>NNCF01128889.1:334891-375813 GCA_002313205.1 Laupala kohalensis | reverse complement strand
TCCGCAAGTAAGTGGCTTTGTTTCTGAAAGACAACGCTCAAGTATTTTATTTTTAGTATAGGATATTTAGACCTGTTGATATCTATCTTTTAAATAAGAAGTTAGCCATTGATGTGGAAGTCCACGAATGCCTAAAGAATGCAATTTTGAAAGGAAAATTCCGTGATCGATGACATTGAATGCTTTGGATAACTCAAGAAAAACACCCTGAGGATTTTCTCCACAGTCAAGAGATGTGGTAAAATTGTTTAAGAAAGAAAATATGGCGCTTACGGTAGAAAAGGATTTCCTAAAACCGTGATGATCATCAGAGAANAATGCCTAAAGAATGCAATTTTGAAAGGAAAATTCCGTGATCGATGACATTGAATGCTTTGGATAAGTCAAGAAAAACACCCTGAGGATTTTCTCCACAGTCAAGAGATGTGGTAACATTGTTTAAGAAAGAAAATATGGCGCTTACGGTAGAAAAGGATTTCCTAAAGCCGTGATGATCATCAGAGAGTATGTTATTTTTTGATAAAAAATCTAGAACACGCTTACAGAACAATTTTTCTAGGATTTTTAAGAAAGTGGGTAGTAGAGATATTGGTCAGTAATTTCCAATATTAAGTTTGTTACCTTTCTTGTTTAAAGGTTTCACTTTAGCTCTCTTAAATATTTTAGGAAACACCCCTTCCGATAAAGAACTATAAAAAAATATTTATGAGTGGATTTAATATACCGCGGGACGAAAATTTAACAATAAACTTGGGTATATCATCTATACCTGTTGAAAATTTGCTTTTTAATGAGCTGATGATTCTCATGACTTCACTGGTGTTAGTTTCGGAAGTGAACATAAAATTGGGTACGTGGGTGGATATAATTGGAGGACATTGATTTGGATATATTGAGTTCGTTGTTTTACCTACTTCTGAGAAGTAAGAATTAAACAAATTTGAGATGTCCTGAGTATTTGATAACATTTTGCCATCATTTAGTAGAGAAATATTTTGTTCGCGATTTTCAGAAGTTGACATGTAATTTTTAACAATATTCCACATGGTTTTCATCCGGTTGTTCGATTTTAGTATATGCCTGTCGTTTTCCATTACTTTAGCTGCATAGACTACTTTTTGAAGATTAGTCTTATATTTACAAAAATAATCATGGAATTCGGGTGGTTGGTTATAGAGTTTTGAAAGATAATATAAATGACGTTTGCTTTTTTAAGAAATTCTTATCCCTTGGGTGATCCATCTATTGTATTTTTGTGTTAATTAACTTGCATTTTATGGGAAAGCTAGAGTTGTAATTTTTTAGGAATATTGAGATAAATACATTGAATTTATCGTCGGTGTTTTGGCAATTGTAAACACCTTCCATGTTTCTTCACGCAAATAATTTATGAATATGGATTTATTTGTGTCATTAAACTCTCTTGAAAACTTGTAAAGGATTTTAAGTGGTTTTAGTTTATTATTAATTGTCAATACTTGAGCAAGGTGATCACTGTATCCGGCGATAAACCCTCCAGAGAGATACGAGATTCCATTGTTGACAATAATTTTATCTAGCAATGTTCAAGATGAACCGGAGAGGTGAGTGGGGACGTTTATCTTAGTAATATGGTTGCAGGAATCGATAAGATTCTTGAATCGATTAATTGGTGCAGAGTCGGAAGTTCTCAAGAAATCAATGTTGAAATCACCTCATTTAACGATAGATTTAGCAGATTTCTGTGTGATACATTTTAAAACAATTTTGAAGTTTCGAAAAAATATGTCAAGATCTGATTGAGGAGGTCTATAAATACACAAAACAACAACACCGGTGTCAGTCAGATTAACTGCAGAAAATTTGAAGTCACTATATTCACATAAGTTCTCGTAGCCTGTCAGTGGAGAAGATAAAATATAATTACGAACGTAGATACACGTACCTCCATGGGGATTTTTTTCCTTTAAAATTTTGCCGACAGTAAGAACTTGCTAAATAATAATTAGAAATAGCAGTATCTTTGATGTTCTTAGTTGAAAGCCAATGCTCTGTGAGGCATAGCAAATCGAACTGACTTTCGTGTACCAGAATTTCAATGTCTGTCAATTTGATTGAAAGGGATTGGACATTATGATGAAATATAATTATTTTATTTTCGCAAAGAGTTTGTGATTCACGAGAAATGGAATCAACGTTAGATCGAGGAAGGGAATTTGAATTTGGTACAGCTTCTAGTTCCAGTTCAAGCCCGCACACTGCACCCTAACGCGATTGTCACCTTCGAGTACCACATCGTACTCCTGAGTGCAAGTTGTATGGGGGCGGCAGGAGATGTGAATGGAGGAATAGATGACGACGTGGGAGATGAGGAAGCATTAGGTGAAAGAACGGGGACAGGATAAGAAATGTGTGTGAAGATAGGAGGAGGAGATGTTGATGAGGTAGGAGCAGAAGGAGGAGATGAGGTAGGAGGAGGAGATGAGGTAGGTGCAGGAGGAGGTGTAGGAGTGGGTAGTGGGGCAGGTGGATGATGTGGGGTCAGATGTGAAGCTAGGAGAGGACCGAAGTGATGTTTCCCAGATGGTCTCAGATGTACACCGTGCTGGGTAAAGTCCTTGGCAGTCAGGTGTGGTTGCAAATCAAGAAATGTGATTTTTGTGTCTGCCAGGTGATGTTTTAGGGAGATGTTTGCCAGGTTAATTTCGTGGTTTATTTGTGGAACGTTGAAACGTGGAGGCAGGCTAGAGAGTACTATGTTTGTGTGCTGAGAGACCATTTTTAGTTTTTGTAGATGTTCAGACGCGTTGAAATGACCACCCAAGTTAATATCGTTCTGCCCATCTATGATGATTTCTGTGTCCCGCACTGTGAGTTTTTTAGTGTAGGTGTCCAGTTCTCGAATAACTTCAGCCAAACGAGCGTTTGGCTTAAAGAAACCAGAGACTGAGAACTGGCTAGGAAGCAATCCACACAAAACGCAAAGCTTTTGTATTTGTTTTATACTTTGTATATTTGTACATTTCTTTTCGTAGTGCCTGCCCTATTTTTTCAGGATTTAGAGAAAAATGCATGAATTTTTTCACGGAACAAAGTATAAAACATAATGTGAAAAATCTTTTGGTCCATTTCCTGTGTGAAAAACTATGTTGCTGTATTTGACAATTGTGGAAAACAGAATCAAGTCCGAAAAATAGAGGCTGTATTCAATTTTATAAAAGTGAACTATACTGATTATGAAGTTTCTTTAAGCTATTCTACCTCACAATTCAAAAGAGAGATATTTTAAATACATCCAAGAGATCAGAACGTGGAGAAAATACAATCATAAAGAATTGCTAATAAGAATAAGAATAATAGATTATTTTTCTTGGGGCTTTAGGGCTAATCAACACCAAGGTCATTAGAGCTTTTAGTTAACTAGCTGTAGAATTAAGCTAGCTTTTAGTATCTCAAATATTTTAATTTGAGCTAAAGAAAAATGTTATCGGATTGCTAAATAAATAAAACTAGTTATTGGCTCATTCCAACCTTTCCCACAGCACTGGTGATTTTAGCCAATATATCCATCAACTGTTTCATGGGTTGGATATTGTAATGCATTTTCGACAAACTGAAGTAACTTGAATGACTTAGTGTCTCCAATTGAGTCACAAACACTTCGTAATCTTTGACAAAAGTCATCATGGCAGCTGCCAGAGCATGGTTCACTTGCCCACACTCAAAGTTCCTGTGTTCTTCTATGAAACGTACTACCATAGAGTAATCAGATGCCAAGGGCAGAATGTTCCTCACGGCCATCTCCATCGATGGGTCTGTAACAAAACACATCAAGCAGAAGAAAAAATAAATATAAAATATCACTTCATTCCAAGGATTAAGTAAGGGAAGTGCTAATTGGAGTGGACATTTGGTCTCAATTCTAGAATCAATCCACACGACCCCAAGGCTTCACAAATGTAACCTAAAACACAATTCACAACATTTGATTTCTCAAGGGATTCTACACTGATATTTCAGGGTTTTAACAACTTGCATCATCAAAAATGTTTATCCATCAAATCTAACACACAAAGACGAATGTTCAGATGTCCTGTAGACAAATCAATGCCATTTGATGTATACTTGTAAAACTCAACGATACCGACACTGACCAACAAGACACCGCAGGAATTTTTAAACTTGCAAACAGTAACTCACATGCTTTTTGTTTAAGCTGTTCACAGGGTGTAGCCAAGTGGTCATTGAATCCATTTACCAAACAATGCAAAATTGAGAGGAATCGAAAGAACCCACACACAGTATGTTTAATACAAGATGTTTATACAATTGATGAAGTAATTTTAAATAAAGTAAATTATTTTTTCACAAAGTACTAAAACATCCTCTTTTTGTAAAAGTGTCTCATACATTCAAGCTACGACTTCTTAATGAAGTACTGAGATTTTTACTCAAATGTGTGTGAGTCAATCACACATTACAGAACCATGGCTTCCATCACCTCCTTTGCATTTCACCCGACATCAAATGTTGAAGAATGAAAAATAATCGAAACATCAGACACCTCGGATCAAAACTATTCATCACTCTCCACATTACTTCCAGATCATCAATTGAAATACTCATCGTTGATTATCAGGGGAGACTTAAGCAAAAACTCATTATATTCCACACAAAAACACAAAAAAAAACAACCAAACAAACAAACAGCACAAATATTGAAGATTTTACTAGAACTTCAGAACCACTTTACAGTTTTTTTTTTAATTTCTTTTTTTTTTCAGTTTGAAATAAATAGAGGAATTACTTTTTACATTTTTTCTAAATTTTGATCAATCTTTTCTATGCATATGCTGCACATTTTACTATGAGAGTTTGATAGTTAACTTAATAAAAGCTGCTTATTTTTCCAAGCATATATAAATCATTCAAAATCCTCAATACCCTTCTATTTCTTTCCATAGAACTGCCTAGAAAGGATTTCTAAGAACGAACTAAACAAAAATAAGATTAATTCACTTGATAGAGAGGGAAGGGAAAGTATTGGAGTATCAATATACTCAGTCATGTAACTTTGCCAAACACAATGCAATATGACTGCGCAAGATGCATTGCCAACTTTCACGAACTTAAGTAATACAAAAAACAATATTAATAGTGGTCACAAAAGCGAATATTTGCTGTAAAGAAATACAAGCTGGGAACACAAAANAAATCAATATTAATAGTAGTCACAAAAGCGAATATTTGCTGTAAAGAAATACAAGCTGGGAACACAAAAAACAAAGATACGAGGCAATATTTGTTCCACACGCTCGATGCAGAGAGAACAGAACAATGACACAAGAGCAAGTGGTTGCTAAGGTTGGTAATGGATTTAAGTTAAAAGAAATTAGAAAGCACTTTCAACATAATGAGAGGTACATTTATCATTACCCTTATGGACAATTGCGAAGTAAAAGTGTTGACTACACTGCATACAAGCCCTGTATCAACCTCAAACCAGTTAGACTGGCAATAAATAAATAAATAAATACTTAATTCTCAATAGAGCAGTTACAAAGAACTGCTCTGACCATGTTGATGACAATAAACTAACTTACTGCTTCTACTTTCAATAAACTAATAAACATATTGCTTAGTCCCCTTACTTCATTTTTTTTTCTTAGGTTCCATTTTCTCTGAAAAAAAGTTACACAACTTTGAGTAAACATCAATACTATTGCCATGGCATTAGTGTCCCTCAATACGGTAACTACATTGCACTCTTTCATCTTCCACCCACAGGACAGACCCTGTCTGAGAAAACCATCATCCAGTTGGAACTCGGTGACTCAGTTCTAAATTTAATTTATGAACATTTTGATCATTTTAAGAAGAGGACAATTGGTAAGACTTAAAAACTGACTTACTAACCAACACTATCGTTTATGGTAAAGGAGCGATGTCCAAATTTTTCAGTCAGAGGATTTGGCGAAATGTAAACTCCTTCAATTCCTTCCAAACAAAATAAGAGGTCTTCAACCAAAATACCTTCTTGAGAGCTTGACGGAATAGGTCCTGCAACAAATTTAACACTTACATTGCTTTTTATAATACAAGTTTATATTGCTAATAGTGATAATTAATTATCTTCCACATATACTCCTTGAATAATAAGGTATACAGAAATCTTAAAATGTTTAAGCAAGTTTTAAAAGGTAACGTTTCTAATCATCCCTTTCCTCCACTCTCATCCTTCATCCCTTGCCACGAAATGAGGAATCGTTATGAAGATAATTGCTAACCTAATGATTTAGAACAGTTATGGTTTATGAAAACAACATAATAGTGTTGAACATAAGCTATTATCTATTGACATCAGTGATCTAGTGCATCTATTACACTTTGTTAAAATGATTACCATATTATGTTGGCTCTAATTAATTTCGGCTTTAATTACTAGTTTCAATAAAGAATATACATAAATGACTATTTTTGAATTTATAAGAATTATACAGCCAGTTGCACCGGCTCATTATTATCTCCCTTATTACGTATATCGAAGAGCTTTGTTTAGCTCATAAATACATAAAATAAATATGCTATTTGTTTAAACCCTAAATGTTACAAACCAAGAATCACCTCAGAACTTCATTGAACTGTAATTGTTATTCATCAAAGATACTCAATAACTAGTCACATGTCCAAATTACATAGCATCTGCCCAATGAAGAAAGAGTATACAAAAGATTGTACCAATCTGATACTATTCTCGTACAGACTGTTATGAAATGGAAGAAGAACATTTCGGACATTTATGTTTCCAATTTTAAAAAAATCCCCATAAAAAAACTTCATTAAGACTCCATTCCCACCTCCAACATTGTAAGGTGCAACATTCTCAACTCTTATAGACAGTTTATTAAGACTTTTTATTAATTTTATTTTCACCTATTATTACGTTCCAAGAGTTTTGTAAAATTACTTTTGCCAACAATATTCCCTCAAATGTACACACAATAAAAAATTTTTTATCAGCAGTGTTCTTTATAATAAAAATTCCTAACAAATCAGATTTGGGAAATAACCAGTAAAACAATTTTGTTAAGAGAACGCAGCCCAATATTCTATAGGGAAATTAAGTAATAAACATTTTTATGAAATACTTGAGTATCCGAAAAATACACATTGGTAGCGAGTCATTGATAATAAACAGATCCAGTTCATTGAGAGCTCGATAAAGAAGGTTCCATGGTATTAGAACCTTTTGAATTATGAAATCCATAACTTGAAATTAAACAATCAACAAATAGAGCCACAGCTAGAAGAACTGCTCACAAAAAATTAATCATCACAAATTACAAGAAATATTTAAATTCTCATTTTAATTCTCTAAATGTTGTCTTCAATATAAGGCAGGCAACATATATAATTCAACACTAAAATTTACAAAAATTGGCTCAACAGAGACATGTAATTACAAGCAACTAAAGAATTTGGGTGTGGAACAGCGGTAAAATAATGTAATTACATTTATCAGTCATAAGAGAAAACAATAAAAATAAATTGACTCCACAAAAGTAAAAATTAATTTAACATTGGGGTCTTGGTTTAAAAAAACAATAACAACTATCTGGCAAAACAATTAAATTCATACTTCCATCAATTATTAACAATAATTATTTCTTCTTTATATTTTACCTAAATTAGCAGGAAAAGGATCAACTGCTGCATTTATATTGAAATCCAAAGTCATGTCAGGAGAAGGACTCGGCCAAACAGGCTTGAAAGCATTCACAGTGGAATCAACTGTCTTCTTCCTTTTATCTCGACATTCTGTTTCCTTTGAATGTTTAGCCACCAGCTTCAACTTATTCACAACCTACAAAAAATGATACAGTGACACAATTTATTTCTGGATATGTTGACATCATTCATATTAAACAGCAGAAACTCACTCGTGGCACATCAATAATTTTTATAGTCTCCGCTGGTTTACTCTCCTGCAATTTCTTTGCATTTTTATGTAAAAAATGTTTCAATTTCTTGTCTTCTGCAATCAATGCTAGAAGGTGAACAAAGGAATTGAGGTGATCCACACTGCAAAAAAAAAAGAACCTTAAAGAGAATGCAGATTAAATAATATATTAAAAAATTATACAAAGTAAATTTCTCCCTACTTTCGTTCCTTCAATTCATCATATTTTGAAGTAAAACTCTGTTGATTGGGGCTTAACTTTATTAAACGGTTCAAGTATTTCTGTGATATTACATTTGGGCCAGAGGGATTATATTTCTGAATAGACTCTTGAAAATCTTCCACATATAACTCTGGAGAATCTCTAGAACTGATAAGAGAAAAGGTTAGACCATTGAAGACAAAACTATAATTGAATATATTTAATTTTAATTTCAAAATAAATAGGAAAATCTACAAAAATATTGTTTTTAAATATTAACATACCAAATATTCCACACAAATATTTTTATAATGCATAAAAATATAATACATTCAATTCAAAAATTCAATAAAATATTAATGTAATGTTTATATAACAAGTCAAAACTGAAACAGCAATTACAAAAAAATTATCATTAATATAAATTTAATGAATTATTACAAATAGAACAAGAAGTTACTCTTCATTCACATTAAGCTAATAGTTCAGAGTTTCTATTTGTAACTTCCCCATTAGTTAGATTATCTCAGCTTTGGTAATCAAGGAGATGGAAAGTGAGATATTACTCTACTTCGTTAAGTTCTCCCACTTACATTATAATGTCATAAAACAGTAGAAATAAAACAAATAATACAACTGAGCTAAGAGTCAAATCAAAATCATAATTATATGTTTTTCATCATCTCAACTACATAGAAGAAATGTAGCTTCAAACAGACTAGTCCCCTAATTTCTAAGAGAGAGTACATCATCCTAACAATCTGCCAATATTTTAATTTGTTACAACTCTTTCTTGACAGAAAATTCATCATTACATCCTCATTCCNCTCTTTCTTGACAGAAAATTCATCATTACATCCTCATTCCAACAACATCTAGGAATAAAAGCAATATGTAATTGAGAGAATGGGTTGATTTGTGAGAAACGAAAGAAGAAAAATTAAACAAAGCAGAACATAATTCAAATTAAACTCATACACAATAACATTTTATTCTCTTTCAAATTAAAGGAACAATACAATAAACAACACAATACTTACTTCAGAGATTCTATCAAGTACCTAGTTAAGGCTTCTATTTTATAATTACTCATTTTCAAAATGTATATCACAAATGGGTAAAAAAATGTTGATAAAATATGTAACTGTCACTTAAGGACCCATCATAGACAGCCATTTACAATCTGGCGGCCACACCAAAACATGGGAAAGATTCGACGCTTTACGTTCGGCAGTTGTTTCCTACCACTGCAGCCAATTCATGCGAATAAATGTTTATGGGGAATGATAGTGGATGTCTCGGGAAGTAATTGAGAATTACTTCCTTATATGCCTTTTATTAATTTATTGTGCACTTAATTTATTTGAATCAAACTTTTGCGCATGAAAGTTGAGAATTTATTATAAAATATTACTCTTCTGAAACCTTCAGATTGACATTTTGTCGGACCTATTTTGTGGTGACACGTTGCAATATTGTTGTTCAGTGAATCAATTTCAAATAGCGTTGTTTACGAGCGTTGTCAAATCTAGTCATCCTCGCTCACCAGAAGAAAAACAAAGTTTTATCATCTTCCGAACTCAACGGAACTTCTTCTACTTTAAGCAGAATAAACAGAACCATTGCGAGAATGCATGTTGCATCCCCAGATAGGCACGACTCAGAATACGATACCCTCACCCCTCAACAGAGATGGGATAATTGGGGTTACGAATAGTTTACGAAAATTGGTGAATTTTTCATCTTGGCTAGTAGAAAGGACTAAATTAAGTTATTCAAACCAGATCTAAAAGTATAATTTTTATGCTCGATTTTCATCCCGCGGTACTCTGGGGTCTCCTGACGTGAAGTGGGTGGCACTGAAACCTAAGGCACTATAAGAATTCTTATCATCAGAATTCTTATAGTGCCTTACTGGAACCTACCGTTAGATGCATTAATTTGTAGCTATTCGCAAGATTTTTTATATTATTTCATTTATTTTTTGGTTTCCACTAATGGGTAGCGTATTTCTCGAAAACCTTCAGGAGTATTATTTGCAAATAGCCGATCTATTTTATAGATTCCATGTATAAAATGAAATCTTCATTATTCAAAATTCTGCAATGTATATGTACAGTTTACATCGGTCAATAAGAGAACAAAGAAGTTGCGAAGTTTAATAATTAAAACTCTGGAGGAAAATTCAAGTATATGGACCTTCTTATATGCAACTCAATAAAACATGCAATATATACCTTGATGCTAATATCAGATAAGTATCTTATCAGTTGATGGTTTCAAGAAACACTCTCTCCCTTTTTATCTCAGAGAAAGGAATGGATCTAGTCAAGGGATTCCCCACTCCAAAACAATCCCTTTGCCCCCCCCCCTCAACTGTTTGGCTAAATTCGAAACTATTATTCACTTGTCAAAATATGCTAATACAAACATTATTTTAGTATGTCTAAGGCCTTATGAATATTATAAATTTCATACATAATATTATGTACCAAAATAGGGTGGTACCAATTGTTCCTTGTGCTCGTGCGCGCCATGCCATGCCATGGAAAAAACCACAGTTTAAAACAATGCTTAGGTTTATGTCGAGGCATGAGGATCAATATTCGAGAAGCGGACTGACTTCTCACAGACGCAACGATAGATTAGAGACTTCAATCTCTAGATTCTCTCTCAATTAAGATGTCTAGAGTCTCAGTCAGGTGACGATATATAATGTGGAATTTCTCATATTTCCGGAATATATTAGGCGCAATTTCTCATAGCGGTGCCAATCAGCTGTAGTTGGTCACGTGACGATTGTGTGGTGTCTCCCTTCCTCTCTCTTCCTCCTTCCTCTACTGCCAATAAGAGGCGAGCATCGAGTGACAGCTGGCGCCAAAGGTGCTATGAGAATTTGTGCGTTGTGGATAAAACCGCTATGAGAAATGACGCGCTTTACAATTCTGGACATGGCTGTCGGTTCTCTTATAATTAAGGTATGAGCTATGAAAGACTACTCTCTCCCCCAGTGGCGTATATTTCATGGATACGACTATTATGTCACATCGCAACGATCTTCAGCACTTTTATTCATTTATGTATTCACTCGGTGTTGCTCGGGATGACATGTACAGCATCCTAATTGATTAAATTCATTATAATACAAATTTTATACAAAATTTGACTGTATAGGCTACACTACACCATCTCGCGGGAGACGTATCAGTTGAATTTTCGCTTCCGAGGCGTGAGGTGAGCGACTGAGGTATTTCATTCAAATTCTTGTAAAATGTAAACTATTTGTCGAAAGTCTACTATTTAAATACGTTTTTTATCGCACAAAACAAATGATCCATTAAATTTGATGATTTTTTTAAAAAAATTTCTCTATTTAAATTACGCTTTTAAGTTGAAGAATTTTAATACATTAATTTTTATAACGTTTGATCGATAACTTAGGTTACGTATTGTAGATAGATATATTCTGTCGCGGAGTTTTTTGTAGAACTAATTGAGGCAAACAATATTGCCTTTCATAGTTATCCCCTATCTCTAACTGTTTAGGCAGTGTAAGGGAATATCTCTCTCTCTTTTTTACCGATTTTATCGACATTTATGCTCAAAATCATTTTCTCTCTATATATTCATACATTAAAAAAATTAAAGTATTAGCCTATGTTGATCCTGGACATCTAATNGTCGCGGAGTTTTTTGTAGAACTAATTGAGGCAAACAATATTGCCTTTCATAGTTATCCCCTATCTCTAACTGTTTAGGCAGTGTAAGCGAATATAACTCTCTTTTTTACCGATTTTATCGACATTTATGCTCAAAATCATTTTCTCTCTTTATTATCATACATTAAAAAAATTAAAGTATTAGCCTATGTTGATCCTGGACATCTAAACTATCTTCTTGCCAAATTTCATCACGATCTGTTCAGTGGTTTAATCGTGATGAGGTAGCAAACAGACAGATACTCTTTTGCCTTACACATTAATATATTAGTGAGTATGTATGTGTTTATGTATTTATTTATTTATCGATTCATTTATTTATTCATTCATCTATTTATCTATTTATTCATTTTTTTAAAGGAAAGTATCACTTTCCCTTCGTTAAGCATACCTCTCTTGTTAGTTCCCTCAAAACTCCTCTCGTTCTTCCACTGAATGTGATTGCGTCAGACATATCCCTTAGATGGCAACGCTTCGCAGTAGCGGCGATTGGGAATCAAAAGTGAGGGGACAAAAAAAATTGACAATTTTCATTAACATATTTTCTGCACATTTCCACTAAATATGATTGAAATAATGAAATATATTAAAGGATCGACATATCGTTATTACATCAAGGATTGTGTAATTTTTTTTATAATTCCCAGTTTTAGACGGTTAAAATGAAATTTTCAACTTCGCTTAAAAATGTATGGGGGGGGGGGGCGCCCCGTCACCACACACCCCTGATCACCATCACTGTCGCTTCGTTACGTTTCAGAGGACAAGAGCTGCGTGAAGACTGCAGGGTTAACATAACCATTGGTGATGGGCTTTGGACTGTCACATCAGTCTATTAACGTGGGTTTTAGAATCCAACATTTTTCGTGTGAAAAGATACGACATGGCCCGCACGTTGCTTGTTGAAGTATTTTCTTTCATGTCATAGAACCGCTTATAAAATTCAGTTTAGTTCTGCCGTATTAAGAAAATGTTAAAACTGATAACCAATCGGCATTGAATACAAAAATTAGGTACGAAATTTCTTTGTTTCAGTGTTTTTGTGTATTTTTGTTTTATTTGTGTTTGCGACTGTCAGTGCACGTAACGAAAAATAGGCAATTCTCAAGGATGATACAATTGGAATCTACTTCGCAGAACAAAATACCAAGTCAGAATTGAAAATAAACTTTATATAATCTTTCCGAATAATCCATTTGCTAGCAATACGTACTTCTGAAATATATATATTTGTGATTTATTAAATACAAATTTGTTGGTGTTATGTTTATTTTATAACACCTACTGAACTACTTTTATCCTTAGGAGAGAAGAGCTCAAACGTTAAATCCGCCTCTGCCTTTACGGACAGAATCGGAATTGATGGGATGGTCCCTCGCTTGCTTCCGGAGAGTAAATGAGATTACGGTCCTCCACGTGGTCATACGCAGTTTGTAACTGCTTTTTTTATAATAAAATTTGTTTGATATCAATAATTAATTAGTTAATCCATTGTCGCATTCAGCTCTCCTCTCTCTCTGTCTCTTTATGTCCCCAATGAACAATGTTAAATGCATGAATAACATTTTTACTCCCAAGAAAGTGTACTTTTGCTCCAAAATCACATTATTCCCGTGAGCGAAGGTATAGTTTCTTCTGAGCGATGGAGGACGGTTTCGTGACAGGATGGGGTCACGTGGGGGCGGCGCCCGTCGCCCGTCGCCCCACTGCCCTCATCGCAGTTTCCTTCCCCTCGGGCTCTCTTTTGCTTCTTCTTGCTTCTTGCTTCTTCTTCTGCAATCTCCTCCTCTCTCAACTCAGACTCCTACCTCCTTCTTTCACTCTCTCCGACCCACATGCCTTTTCCTTCTCATACCGGGACTCTAACACTATATGCAACACATAAACACTAACGCTAATACGTTTCATTACCGTAATAATACTGACCCGGAGTTTTCACCGGTTTTCCTCCGGGTAGTAGCGGGAATGTCATTTAATACTTTCGTTATTATTAATCTCCAATTTTGAGTGCACCTAGGATTCATTTTGGAATAATCTATTGATGACAGTATGTATTTGATTTTTAAAGAATTGTATGAGTATTAAATCCGCCTCTGTCTCAGGTCCCTTGATCGGAATCGATGGGATAGTCCCTTGCTTGCTTCCTTCCTTCCGGAGAGAATCTTAGTTCATTGTCCTCCGAGTGGTCATGCGCAGTTGGCAACTTTTGCTTCTTTGACAAAACGTTTATTCATTTGAAGAAGTTCGACTTACACGACATCCAAATCGCCCACGAGTTAGAACCGGTCTCTCTCTCTCTTTTCCCTTTCGTCCCTTTCGCACAATTTCACAAAGTTTGATGCACAGAATATCAAATAAAAAGATAAAGAATCATCTACTGATCCCGAACAGCAACCAATTATAGAAACCATCATCTAATACAGGGAAAGGAAGAGAAATATGAGAGAGAGGGAAGAATTCTTACAAAATACGTTAGTGTCGAAGTGGATGATATGTAATTTTATTTTGAAGTCAGAACTAATTCAGTATTCGAACACATTCCATCTGAAAATCGAGCTTCTTATATTTTTGTTGTTTTCCTTTCAATCACGGATTTTTTCTCCCTTTGAATAGCAAAAACTGGACCTCAAAGGTATATTTTTTTTGTTATCAGTCTTCTATTCGAAACAATCTTTGAGGAATTTCGTCTCTCTTTGAATGCACGTGAACCAAACCACGATAATGAATTCTGCTACAGATGAAACCATAGACAATTTTTGCTTCCCTTCAACACTAAAAAATGAGAAAGAATTGCATGGTTAGACTCAGCCGTCTGACAATTGATTGATATAATTTTATTCGTAAGAGTTGAGGGTTCGTATTTCTATTGAAGCCCGTGACCTTAACCGGCTGACCATATTTCGACCAAACACTCCGTCACTAAGGCCGAATAAAAGAATACAGTATAATTTTTTAAAACTAAAACACAATATCTGAAATAAGTGACAATAAAATTATAACTCGGGTTTCGATAGAGAATCGCAATGATGTAACGAGACGGATGGGTACAGAGATGTCACAAATAAAACACGAATCGAAAGCTCATCGAAAACGGCCTTCGGAGAAATGAAAGCTTTTGCAAATTGGAGCAATCCAGGATTTCCAACATGGCCAACAACAATGCTGGATACGATTGAACGGAAGTTATATAAAGTGAGGAGACATAGTGAATCGCCAAACTCAATTCGTCCTGCAACGTTCTGCAACGGTCTTCCCTTCATTCCTTCATTCCAAATTCAGGAGTTAGTGATGCAGGAACTCAACCAACTGAGTGAGTCCAATGCAGTGACTGAACATTTCCGTTGGCAGCGCTTGGCAATGAGGCACCGGGTCGCAGTAACGGAACCTCTTTTCTACTCCTTCCCTTCCCCTCTGCACTCCTCTGTCAATCCCTACTTCCTTTTATTCTCGTCGCTCATCTACAGTGTCCTTGTCTCTGCTTTTATTTATTTCTCATCAGCTCGCATCCTACTCACTTTTATTTTTATTTTTTTACTCCGATTGGTCAGATGCTGGCACTTCACTCGGCGTTGCTATTCTTGTGAAGCGTATTCGCTGCATTTGGCAAAATATTTCACCCATTCACAAAAATCACAAACATTCATTAGTTATTATTTCATTGGTTTAATGTCCTCCACGTGGTGCTATTAGGTAATCATTAGAACAAAGGTGCAGAAGGTGTCCCCTATGATGAAGGAAACTATCTAACAATATCAAATTACATTGTTTTACCATAATTATAGACCTCGACATAAGTTAATAAAATAAAAGTAAAAGAATAGAATTCCTACCACAGATCTCTAATAACCCTAGCCTAAATAAATATTAATATTCTGTAATAGTAGAAAATAATTGTATTTTATGTTAATTTCTACTTAGCCTAATTTAAATGAATATGGTTAAATGTATCAAAATTATTATAATGTTGTTATTCTTATATGTGAATATTATTGTTATTGTTGTTAGAACTATGACTCGCCATACATCATTGTTATGATCTATGTGGTTCAATAAAATATTATTATTAATTAGTTTATTGTCCTTCAAGTGGTCGTACACAGTTTGTAACTGCTTTACTGAAAATAAAATGTATTTATTCAAAATTTACCATACACATATGGACTGAACAAGCAAATAACTGAATCCTACCAAATATGTTTGCATATACCAATGACGGACGTGTTGACAGCATTTTTTCTTTAATTCGTGTTAGCAGTACATGTTGTATAAATATTAAGGCAAACAAGCGTGACACTCAAACCACTCATATTTTGAATTGCTCGCGATCTTCTTGCTTTCCACATTTTTATCTTTTAAGAAATGTCCAGTTCTCGGAGGATTTTGTCTTAGGGTTCTTCTTAACGTGAACTTTTGACAAACACATTCGGAAGAGTACGTGTATGACAACGGTGGTGAAAACTTTTACAAACGGAGGAAATCGAACTGAGGACCTCGCGTCCTTGTCATGTACATCAGGATGTGATAATCATAAGCGGAGAGTGCGATCCGAAAACCCACTTGATAGAACGAACTCTTGAAGTACTTTAGATTCGGAAGAATCACACGCGGTCCTGGACCCTTTGAGTAAAGGACTTGTCCAGCGTTTGCGTAAATGGACCAAGAAATTCTAGGAAACCCCTCACAACTACTATGATTGTAACTGATTTTTATGTATTCTTTAGTCAGGAATAAATTTATTTGAAATCATTTATTTGGATCCCCCATATCAAACTATGGACCATATAACTTTCTCAAGACTCATCTCTCTCCCCCCCCCCTCCGGCAACAACATGGTTCTTTGCTGGAAACCTTTACATAAAATCTAAGATTTTTGTTATTACTCGTATATAACTATAATAATTATTTGAAAATAATTGTAGGTTCTTTTAATCAGTTGTTTTACTCTTTGGCTCGTGCCACTCGTCGCATTGGATTTGATTCTGTTGCTCATTTTCCCAGCTTCGCTTCAGTTGTGACAAAACATAAAGGAAAATTTTCTCTGAACATTAGTCAATCACATGCTTATAGATTGTCATTATTAATGTACTGCAAAAACAATTTTACACTCACCAGTACAATCGTCTTATCTGTCATTGCATTCAAAAGGGATGACAGAATTCACGAAGAAACCGTGATTCCGCTCTATGAGGAAAAACACGGAGACCACGACGAGAACCACCATTCTAGTCTTTGAAGAACGCTGTCAAATCTACAAACAAAATATTTTTATATATCAGTAAGAAAATATGATTAAGATATACACTGTACACCTATGTGTAGCGGGTGGTATGTCAAGAGATTAGGCAGCCTTATCATTAAGAGTTCTTGAATATGTTAATAAATAGTTTGGCTTCAAAATCTCAAAGTATGTAACCCTTTTAGATTTCTCGATCATTGATAACATTTCTTATATATTAATATGAATTGGAAAATGAATGACGAAGACGAAGAAGTGTATTTGACTGAAGTCTCATCGTCGCTGTCATTGGTTCCGCATTTCTTCCTTCGACGCGAATGCTGGAAGGGGTTAGGAGGGGAGGGACGGGACGGGAAGGGAAGGAGTGGCTGAGAAAGCGGTCAGGGACGGAAGGAGGGAGGGGCAGGAGATGGTTAGAGATGGTTGGAATGCACACACCTCACTGACCAAGTGACGTCGTTTGTGAACAGATGATCAATTGAAGCAACAGGATGACGATGACCACCGCAGGTTGATTTGTTGCGAAGAGGGACGGAGAGAGGGGTGGGGATGGGACACATCAACTCACACACTCGCTCTCTGATTAACAGCGATCAAGGATCATCTGAATGTTTTTAATTGCTACTTTCTACATCAGCCGTCATGATTAATAGATGATAATTCGCGTTCTTGAATCAAAACAGGAGCGAACCCCGTTCAACAATTAATTGCTATAAACCAGATTAGACAACATTTCGGGAGAAATTCCCCTCGCAAAATGAGAGAAGTTAACTTAGCATCGAATCTTTTCATTTTTCTTCCCTTCTCTAAGTTTATCAATCTATCAGTAAAATGCAGATAAAAATTGTGTAAGACAAGAAGCTAATTTGCACTCTACAGAAGCGAACCGACCCATCGATTGAAATACGCGAAGGAAAACCGGATAAAAACCCGATAGATAACGAACTTTAGCATTGAGAGAAAAAAAAAGAAAATTACAATAAATAATAGAATAAGTACGCATTAAAGTAATGTTGTATTTTAATAAAATATTATAAATGAATAAATGATTGATTTTTCGAAACTCGAATTAAAAAAAAGAGAATTCATACGATATTGAATGAGACATTTAAACAAATACTCATTAAACTTTTCCTAAAATTGCTATATTTCCTGGCACATTAGAACTACTGTAGATATGGAGAAATTCATTTCACTGTTTTATTTCATTTCTTCACGAAGAGAATTGTTCAGAAGGATTGCTAAATGACTTTGCATTTTGGGCAGAGGGTTGTCGAGACCCCATGGCGACGGCGAATAATATTCGTATTTCGAGGGCGTTTCTTATACAAACGAGGTTGTGGTACTTTAGTAATTCAATCTCCACGAACACCATCGTTACTTTGAAAGGAATGCGACAGAGAGGATGTGTTGACGGCGTGGGAAAACTTGTTCGTCGTTGGCAGAAGTGGAAAAGTGAATATGGATGATTAAAAATCACATTCTAAATACTATTTTTCCGTTTCATTTATTAAAATATTCCCATTGAATGTCGGGTTACGAAGGTGGTGGAAGGAGCCATTTCTATTTGAAAGAGCCATTTTAATTTTCAATAAACTTTCAAAATGTTTTAAACAAGTACTAAAAATTATCTCATTAACAAGTGCCCTTATAATTTGCAGGAACCACTGTGAGCGCTCTACGAATCCTTTGGCTTGATAATAATATGGTGTAATGTTTTTGAGTAAATATTATACAATAATGCGTAATACGCGTACTTGGTATGGCTATGTGTTGTATGAATATGTATCTGTAAATATATTATAATGTGTATGCTTTATAAGTATTTGTGCGATCTAGTTATACAACCCATTTGAATTGGTATTGTAAATTTGGAATGGAATAATCTTTATTTATCTGTTTAAGTTGAGATATGATTTTATTTTTCTAATTTGTGTGTATTATCTCTTAAGAGAAATGCTTCACACCTTGCAATGTATAAGATCAATGAGCAAATAAACATTGTTTCTATTATCTCTATTTATTGAAATGCTAAAAACAAAGGTGTAGGTATAGATTTCCATAAGAACCCTTACTACTACTGTTCTCTTATGAAATGGATGGTTGGTTGTTCCGTTTCCTCGTTCCTTTCTCTCTCTCTCTCTCTCTCTCTCTCTCTTGCCGTCGCCCTCCTTTTTCTCATGTCATCCCCTCCTCTCCTCTCCCCTCCACGCGCAGAGCGCAGTCGCTGCGATTGTGCCCTGCCTGCCAGTGTGCGCCATGACGGAGGCGCGTCTGTTTCTCCGTGCAGCGGTCGTAGTGGCTGTGGCGGTGTGTAAAGCCGTGTGCGGGGGCGGCCTGGGGGTGGACGCAGCCGGGGGTGGCAGCGGCGTCGGGGGCCTCTGGGAGAGAGAACCCATCACGACGTCGGGATCTCTTCGTGGTCGAGTGGTGCAGACGCAGTTCGGTGCCGTAGCGCAGTTCCTGGGCGTCAAGTTCGCAGAGGTACCTTACATTCTACGATATATGAATTCACTTTAACTGCTGGATCACTTACTTATCGTAATAGTGTCGACGTATTTTAAACAACATGCTAATATCTGTGTTGTCTTTCCCGTTTCGAAGTATTGCTACCATATTATCTTGTTTGAAAGAATTATAGTGGACAAGAAAAGGAAATCTTTGTGAACGTTTAAGCCCTTAAAACCAACTGACACTTCATCCTCCCCCTCAAATAAATATTCTCTACAGGGAACATCGATGTCACGAATCATGTCAAGTCTTTGTTTGTGTTTTGATTGAAACCAGAAACGTCTGTGTGCATCCTGCCAACAACAAAGTTACTGCTAACTAGCAGTCTCATATTTCAAATATGTTGCGTGAAGTAATGCTAAAAACTGAATGGACATGAGATAAAATAGATGACCTTTGACGGAAAACGAGATATTGTCCGCCAGAATGTAGTTAATATGTTCTCTCACTTATTCGAATTGTGAATCCAGAAGTACATTAAATGTGATAAAAAGTGTTCGTTGTATATCGTCAGATCTCTTGCATATTTATCACGCAAATGATTTATGAGCGGTACATACTTCTCTCAATAAGACTATTTTTGTTTTTTGCCATACGTTTAATGTAGGTCGATTCTCTCTTTCTCGATCTATTGGTCGCAGCTTTGTTGTTTCCATTACAAACAGTCGATGTGTTTGTGATTGGGGTCCTTAATGCATTCAACTGCGTGCTACCTTTTTCCCCGGTCGAATCTCAAGGTGACAGTCACTAGGTGGGAAAGTATACATGGACGAAACCTGTTTTCTAGATGGCGGCGGGCGGTTTGATGCAAGTCGTTACCTGTTCGTAGCAGCTCTTCTTTTCATCTCCTACTTTTATGCAATTTCATACCAAATGCAAATTAACAGTTTATTATGTAATGTCAGAACAGTCATTTTGACGATACTTTTTCAACATAACAAAATGGTTTCGTCCAAACAGAGCATGAATACCAAATACCAAAGTAAGGATGAACATTTTATTTAATATTCAACTGGCATATGAAGTGTTTATCATGATTTGCCATTCTGCCAACTTCAAATATAATTGAGGACACACAACATCAAAACAAAAAGGTAATAATAATTAGCTGAATTCAAAAAAGAAAGTTATACATTTTGTCCATTCTAGATTCAGCTATTTGGATTTCAAATTCGTTCATAAGAATAGTGCAAAAATTATACAGACATTGCATTTTGTTCACAATATTCTTTCCTACAATATATCAAAAGTTTTCTTTTTATCAATCACTCTGAAAATTAAAGATATGTCATATTCCTGGAACGATACGAATGAAATGTGCCGTGTGATCCTCGAGAACTGTCAAATAGATGAATGGCTACAACAAGGAAAGGATATCACTCTTCTCTGACTAAATGAAGAACATTACTTAAATGTATGTTTATAATTCTACAACAGAATATTCATATCTTTTATTCATTAAATGTATTATGAATTAAATGTATATGAAGAGGTCCAAGTCATGGTGCCTACACAAGTGATTTGTATAAAGATACATTCGGTAATTCATTCTTTTATTTAATTACAGAATAAATAATTGTATTCGACCAGATTCAGCAGACAACAGATGATTATTCTTATTAAAAAAACATGTCACAAGTAGACATAAATCCTTAAAACATACGAAATAAATTAAAGTTTAAAAAAAACGTATACACCACGTCTATATACTAAATTTGTACTTTTATCTTTTAGGTGAAAAGTATTTGAGCGATGGTTCAAGTCATACATCGAGTAATTTTTACTGCATTTCGTGTGTTTTTTAGGGATAATGTCTCTTTGTGAAATGTTTTAACAATAATAATTTTAATAATAATCTGTTGTCTGCTGAATCTGGTCGAATTTGCAGACGAGATGGAGAACTTAATTAAAGAATCCTCTGATACAGAACCTCGTTCATTCGGACGAATTGACACTGGCACTAACCCGTTCAACGCAGATGCTATAGGACATCACTCGCCATGTATTCCATTTGCAGGTGAAGTAACAAAAATATTTACAGAACACTGGATATTGGCAAAGAACACGTAGGTAGGTTACGAGATACCAACATCACCACAAAAACCTTGAATTTGTATCAATATATTGAACAAATAAGTTGTTATCGATTTTTCCGCAACACACAAAGTATAGCATTCAAAGTTTTTCTTAGGCTGTAGAACATTATGGCTAACAAAATTGTATTCATAATAAACCTGATCCTGATAGACATTTTCTCTTCGAAATCTTATGTCGTCAATCATTAATTAATACGACACTTCGGCTGTACTGATCGAATTCAGGGACGAAGGGCAAAATAAAGGTAAAATCAAATTTTACTCTTTTTGTATTACTAATTTTTGAGGACCACATTCCACAAAAAGAGTGAAACTTTAATTACGTAAGAGGAAAACATTCTGAGTAAGTGGTCCAATTTTTTATGTGCCCGCAAAGGATTGGAACAAAAAAGAAAAAAAACCTGCTGGTTGAAAAGAGAAGTGTTTCGTATTTGAAAGTTTTGGTATCGTAATCATTCCAGGGAGAAAATTTTCCGTCTCTCCTCTTTAAAAACCTATTAGTTTGTCAAAGACTTAGAAACGTGAGCTGAGGAGGATGTTGCGATGCCGGTGGAACGAAGCGACGGGATGTTTGTGATAAAAGGAGACAAACGTGTCATCAAACCCTTCGTCCTAACTGCTCGCGAAAGAGAACTTCGCCTTCTGCCTTTGGTATCCAATTAGCGGCGGGAAACAATCGAGTTTTTAAAATTATTTTTCAAGTTTCCAATCATATTGATTAAAACGACAGAAAACGTAGTGACATCAAGTACAATTTCGGTTAAAATGACAGCATAATACACCCACTTTCAACGAAGTTTGGTTCATGAACATTTTGATTTACGATTTTACAAACATATTTGCGTTAAATTACAAACATATTGACATTGTATATGTATTATAACTCGCAGCTAACTTTTTATCTTATCTAGGAACTTTTCCTGAAATTTTTTGAATCCGCCTCTGCCTTAGGAATTGCCCTTGATCGGAATTGATGGAATACGTCCCTTGCTTGCTTCCGGAGAGTAAATTAGTTTATATGGTCATACATAGCATATGTATGACCATGACCATATGGTCATACATAGCAGTTTGTACTGTTTTTTGACAATAAATTTATTATTATAATGTAGTCAATTTAATGGATCATCTAATATTGTACTTTGATAAATCTAGCAAGGCTTGCAAAACTGAAATTGTTATGATTTTGGATAGTAAACAAAGGGTATACAAAGATATGTAATTTTGCTAAAAACGCAAAACGGGACAAAAAAAAGTATGTAAATCGAGTCTGTTTTTGTGACAAAGCATTTTAGGCGATGAAAACGGGCATCTCGACTTTCTTAGTTTTAATTGCTGAACGTCATTTAACATAGTTTTTAAACATGTTTCTGCCACTAAAGAGTCTTAGCAAAACCAATGGAAATCCCCGCACGCGCTACTAACCTAATTAGAAGAAGTAATTGCTTATTAGTTTATATCCTCCACGGGGTCATACGCAATTTGTAACTGCTGCTCTTTTGACAATAAAGTTTATTTATTGTTATTTAACTGCCATCGAAGAGATTCCATTACGTTTCCAACCACGAATGGAATTGATTTCAACCTTCTCATTTCAATCCTTCCATCGCGTACAAGTTATAGGAGACATCTCTCGAGGATCTTGACTCATATCATACTATCGATAGTTGACTTAAGTATCGATGATGATCGATAGTCTAAAATATCGCTAGTACTATCGATGTACTTCCGACACTACATCCAGATAAATTACTTGGAAACACAACGTCCAAAATGACCTTCCGCAATCAAAGAGAGAGAGTAGAGATGAAATATAGCTGATAGAAAGGGAGACATTGTCACATGTCACGTGGGTGTCGGACTACGAGATAAGCTCTGGATTTGCTTTCGCAAACTATTATGGGAAAATTCTACACGATTCTTGGCAACATATTCAGGGCAAACCATACACACCAAAAGTATTTCTTGAGCAAGATTTGCTGAGATGTAAATGGGAACTGGTAAATAACTAAACTTACAGTTGTGTTAGTCCAAATATATTTCTATTCCATGCCCTCTCGATGTTACGTTTATGGCAATCTTTTCGATCGCTACTGCCTCAGGATTCTTATTGGTAATTGATGGGGTGGTCCCTTGCTTGCTTCCGGAGAGTACAGTAGTTGATTGTCCTCTACACGGTCAAACGCTGTTTCTGACTGCTTTTGATAATTCTTTTTGTGGCAGATTTCAATGCGCAGAGAGTTTTCCACTGTATCAGCTATTATTGAAACGAAGTGAATGACAATACGCTTATTTATATAACAATCTTTTCACAATACCGAGGATTCAACCCCCTTCTGGGACGTTTTCTTTCATTCATCGCATTCTGTCAACAGGACACAGGTTTTTCCTGTTATCTAAGGAGTATTTCCTGAGAAATTGTGATACCATTTTGTTCCGGGTTCTGTCAAGATTTCCACTCTATCAATAGGTTTATTATTCGGGCAACTACATTTTTGCTACGTTCACTTGTAAATTATTCTTTATTTTGCTTTATAAAAAATTCCTACGTGTTTAATACTTAAAAAATCTGCCTTATTTTGTTAATAAAATATTCATGATCTCACTGTCACTACAAATCTAGATCTTTGCGTTAGAGAAGAAGATTTTAGAGAAAGCAATATGTTTCAAAATACAAAGAATTGATAAATAAATTACTGAAACAACAAATGGAGAATAGGGAGTACTTTAAATTTGAAACGTGTAACTACACTAAGCTTTAAACAACTCTTTGAAAATAGTCACTAACGGCGTCAGAGATGTTGTTGGTAATTGTCACATTGAAAGCGAGCAGCTAGTGGATTCAAGATTTTCCTCTTTAAATGCAGATCTGCGTGGATTTAAAGTCCATTTGAGCGTAGAGGAGTTAATCTCAACCTGTGGCGGATCTATCTAAGGGGGCTATAGCCCATCCCCCACCCACTAGAGCTTTCAACAGATAATATTGAAATTGATAAAGCGCATCTTTATCCTTTCATATGTATTTGCCATTTTAAACAATTAATACATTTTGTCTGGGCTCTAATGACCTTCGATGTTGGCAAGCTCTAAAGCCCCACAAAAAAAATACATTTTGTCGCTACTTAATGAAATTGTTAATAATATATTTGATGAATTGATATATTACAGTAAAATACAAAATCGCTATAATATTTATAATTTTATAAACTTTAGCCCCCCCCCTTGATTACGGTGTAGATCCACCACTGCTCTCAACTGAATGAAAGAAACATTCAACTCAAATGTCGTAAATAAATAAATAAACATTATGGTATGACCACGTGGGGAATAATAAAGTAAGTTATTCTCCGGAAACAAGCCAGGGACCATCCCATCAATTCCGATCATTGTTGTTCCTCTTCAAAAGTATTTCGCTGTATGTATAGCACATAAATCACGGATTCTTTCCCCCGGTGCAGGTGCCGGAGCGCTTCTCTCCGCCTCGCCCCTTCGCCGTGGACGACCCCATGAGAGTGGTGGACGCGGACGTCTACGCGCCCAAGTGCCCGCAGCCCCCGCATCGCCCGGAGTTCATGCACGGCGCGGTGAGTACGTGGCATGCGTTCCACCTCGGCGCGAGTCGACGCACTGCCGGCTCAACCCCACACGCGCACACGCGGTGATCCCGAATTCACGGCACAGGACGGGAATGTACGGGTCTTCGTGACGCGACGAGGCGCAAACGCAAGAAATAAGCGACGTAAGGTGTTTATATAGTCACGGTGCAATGTTTACAATGACTGTTCAAAATTGTCTGCACCGACAGTGATCCGTGCTTCACAAAGATGCCACGTATTTAACACGGCTACGGATATTCGAACTATTGTATTCTTCACTGTGTTCGCGCCTCACCGCGTACAGTGAATTATTGTGTCAGTGTCCTCCTGTACAAAAAACCTTTAAAGTTTGTACCGTGAATTCGAGATCATTTTGTGGTTTGGCATAACTTTTTCCTAATGTATGTGTGTTTATATGTCAACTACACATGTAATTACTTCCAATTTATTATGTACTTAACCATGGTCCTATTTTCATTTTAATTCAATTATATGATTTCGTTCAGCGTGTGTATTGGGATATGTGCTTATATGCGACGTGACACAAAATTCAATATGTAGTATGGATTAAAATATACTTACAAGTTTATACACGTTTCCTCATGCTTTCATTAAAAAAAGGAAAAATTCTAATTTATCATTTATGTTTTGACGATACGCATGAAATTGGTCCGTCAACCTCATTTCGATAGAAATGGTCACTGAAAAGCGAATGATAATATAATTCTATTTCTTTTTTTAGTCGCCCGTGTTATGCACTCGCTAGTGTATCACTTGAACTTCCAATTTGTCTTCTATAATCAAATTTTACTGCGTTATCTGAAAAATAATTCCTGTCCTAATCTTGTCACCGAGCATTCCTTTTATCCATGAGGCATTGATTTCCATACACGCATTTCGAAACAATATTACATAATTCTTTAAAAATATACATTAAAATTTCCATTCTTTTTTTTTACTCTGTTCCTTCCATTTCTTCCTAAAGTCTCTGGTTCCTGGAAGTTCTCGTGTTCAACTAGTGTCATTACGCGGCTCTCGTCCTTTTATCATTTTTTTCTTTTCTCAAAGTCTTTTAATAGGGGTGGCGGTCCACTATAATAATCAACCTCGAATTTAGAGTTATTTTAATAGTTACGATTTATAAACATATTTCCGAATAAACTATAGTTCCATAATACTACGTACTTATGAACTATCTCTTTTGTCTTTTATTAAATACAAATCTGTTGTTATTCTGTAGATATTATAACGTATAGCTGACTTTTTTATTCTGAAATAAATTCGCTTCTGCCTTAGAGCCGTTGATTAGAACTGATGGGATGGTCCCTTGCTTGCTTCCGGAGACTAAATTAGTTTATCATCTTCTTCTCTGGGTTTTTACCGCTCCGTCAACTTTGTTGGGAAGAGATGGCCGTGAATACTACCAGCTTTCCGCGTAGTACGTTCTAGATTTTTCTTTCCTTTCCTTCCCGATGTACTTCCTGCCTTCCGTGTTTCCTCTGGTGCTTGCACCTTCTTTGGCGGCCATCGCTTCCACTCTTTCGATGACCATTTTGACGAAATGGGGGGGGGGAGTCACAGCTCACTCCATTGCATTGTGGGAGGCCGGAGGCCGGTGAAGTAAAACTTTATCACTCGATCTTACTGTCGTTTGTGAAGGGTCTACCTTCTCACTTTGACGAAGAAAGGGAAAGCCATTAGAATTGGTGGAGTGCATAAAAAAAAATATCTGCTGTTTAAAATTAAATCGCCTCTCATATCATTGGAGTTCACGTTAATACCAGTCATCTTTCACCGCGAATCCGAAAGCATAACATATATGCCAATGTGTAATATATAAGAACAAACTCTGTTATGCCTTACCAAATACTCATTCGGGAAAATGGGGCACACGGGAACAAGATGGTCTATTGTTTCTAGCTCCTCTCTGCATAGTCGGCATAGATCATCAGTGTCCCGACGTAAGATCTTTTCGTAGTTTCTGCTCCTTATAAGCCACGTTGCGTGGACCACCACCACCACAGGGTTCGGCGCCTTCCCTTGCGCTCACATCCCCCCATATTCTTTTCTTCAAACAAAATTCGTTTTAACAATTTGGTTCTTGTAAGAAAATTTTACTTGAATTCAAACTAATTTTTACGCTGAAGCCTAACAAACATCATCCTATTTACAAAATTTGTTGATACTGAAAACATTTCCTATATTATGATAAGAACTTTAATACAAACGTGTCTATCAAATATTCAAATAAAAAACAAACAACATTTTATTTTGTTGGTTACTTGGTGGTTTGACTGCAGTATATAACATATTAAATAAAAAGATGTTGTCTCACAGTATTGATTTATTAATGAAGCTAAAGCGTTTTCGACACATGTGGAGTCAGCATCAAGCTAAAAAATAGCTCCGAGGGGCAGAATGTCAACCCACTCGTCGGAATCATGCCAATGTACTANGCAGAATGTCAACCCACTCGTCGGAATCATGCCAATGTACTAAATCACTTTTTTTTCTCTTAAATATAGGTGGAAAATCAACGTATTTTGCTCGGTTAGATATTTTCATGTAGATCGTTCGTTCAATGTGATGTATTCCCTCGCAATAAAACAGAAGTTGTTTCCATCGAGTAAATCAATTTTTTTCACTTTTTGAAACCTTCAAATCACTTTCCACATGACGCAATGAAATTACTATTTAAGCCCTGACGAAGATACGAATTGTAACGAAATGTTGACGACAGAATAATTGCTTTATTTATGATCCATCGCATCAAATTGTTCTCTAGAAAGATAAAAACTCGCTCAGTGAAATCGATGATATTAACCTCCTAACTTACTTACGTAGNATATATATATATATATATATATATATATATATATATATATATATATATATATATATATATATATATATATATATATATATATACAGATATGTGTGTGTGTGTTTTTAATGTATATTACCATCCATGTCTATTAGTATGTATAGTCTTAATTAATAATTTGTAAATTGGTAATTTTGAAGTAACTATTTGTTAATTTTAAGTTAAAAACAGCTATTTTTAAGTTAATTTCATTATTAACGCCAAATAAATAAATAAACTTTATTGTCAACGAATTTACATAGTGGATGTTTCTCTTTCCTCTTTTTCTCGAAAGGATTATTCTTTCGCTCGTCTCTGATATCGATTGATAAAATACGTTTTGCTTCAGTTAGCCGCGTACAGTGACGACTGCGGCTAATGTAAATTCCAGTTAATATTTTGTAAGTTGATTAAAAAATATGTACAATCATATTATTATTATTATTAATTATTATTAATATTAATTATTATTGAGGCATTGATTATTATTATTATTATTAATTGTTATTGACAAACTTCACTCTCTCGTGAGGTAACTGATGGCTCTATCGGGAAAGCAGGAGACTAATGTTTATTTAACATATGCACTTGGATTTTAGAGGACACAAGATTTATTGTTGAATTTAACTAATGGTTGGACGTTTAAACGCTCTTCTGATACATTAAACGAATAATTGGAAAGTTCTAAATATTATGAACCTTTTCTCAAGGAATATATTGGGAAGAATTTCATCACTTATCTGACGTGAATTCTTGTTTCCTATAATAAAAACAAAGTGAATTGAATGTACCTTTTAAGCGCCGCGCAAAAGAATAACTTAGCGTTTTTTGGCTACGAAGTGTATTTTTATTACGCATTACTATCCGTATAATGTTTGCCCAACATTTTAAATACGCAACGACTATTTAAGAAACGTGTAATTGAGAGATATGAGATAGTGAAATGAAAGGAAAAAAAGAAATAGAGCTTTTTCATCCGCTGAAACCCCTCCGACGATTTTATTCGGAATAAAAAGCGAAGTAAAGAAGACCCCTTTTACGATAGGAAAAGCGACACTTTGTAAGTTAAACTCCTTAGTATTAAAATTACTTTCGTATCTTGACGCTCTGACGAACCACAGACTCTAATCTCAGATCCAGCTCTCGCTTTTGCTTTAATTGAACATCGCCAACGTAACCAAAGAAGCTGCTCGTGACGCGTCAGAGAAAACGAATGACTTCTCAGAAAACGTTCGAGAATCGAATGGAGATAACAAATCGACGGATCGATATAATGAATGAGCGAGGAGCTCAATGAAGATCGATTACTCAATTCATTAATCGAATGAAGGGGGATCGTTGTGGGTTCCACGGAGAAGACACTTCGAGACCACTTTGCCTCTTCTCTGGTTACAAGTACGTGAGATTCTAGATCTCTCTCTGACCTACAAAATCCGTATCTACTGTTCAAAACCGTTCGCAACTAAATTTCTCCGCTCTAATTGCTTTTATTGCGCAAATCAGGTGGGTTGTTTCGAGGAAAAATAATTCCGTCCAAACACCGGAATGTAATCGGAAAGAATGAATAATTTCCATTTGCCTGAAACAGAACTTGTTTCCCCAACAATTTCCAGCGAGGAATTGCTTTCCGACATTCTAGTTCCAGTGAAAGACCGATAGATAATTCGTTCCTCATCTAAGACGCTCCTGTTCGTCGCATCTTCAAGTTTAAGGTCGTTTATAACAGCTTTGACGCACATTAGTCCATTAAACATAAAAAACTAACTGCTTGATTAGTTTAAAAGCTTTGTTCTCATTATCGAGTGAAAAACGTTCTTCCAGTGCGCTACGTACGAATAACAACGAGAACCCCAAAGAAGTGTTTTAGTGTTTACCGTTCACGTCATTTTCACGAAGCTAATAAAACAGTGAGAGAATAACGGGACAGAAAGATATTTTGCTCGTGAGTTTCACATAAGTGACTCGCGATTCCGAAATAACGCCTTCTCCCAAACGTAATAACTTGATGTAATAATAATTTTTGTTACATCATTCGATTTCGCGCTTAATTTTGTTTTTGCAAAAGAGAATTTTTTTAGAAGAAGAAGAAGAAGAAGTAGGATTTTACTTTTACAAATCTGAAAATAAAGAAATTGAGTTAAACCTCGTTAACCCTAAGGAACCAACTGGAACCAACAACGATCCGGACGACGGAACGGAAAATGAACTATTTTGATGCCTTTTAAATATGCATTACTTCTTTAATAATTTATTTTAAAAAATTACGGATAGACTTAAGTCCTTGTAGGGTCTCCAAGACCTGCCTTCCTTGCGAGAGAGAGAGAGAATAGTGAAACTTCTCTCTATAACGGACACTCACTGAACCGTAAATTTTGTCTCCTTTGGGAAGTTACGGTCAACGTTGAATAAAAGGACGGAGAGTGAATATGGATCCCCTGTTGAGAAGTATCCGTTAATAGAAGTTTCTCCAAAAATAAACACGACCGCACGAACCGAGGTTTCAAATGCTCCTCTTACATATACCCCAANCCCCCCCCCCCCGCACACACACAAAAATTATAGTAGTCTCAAAGGCGACTATTTGCTATAAAAAATTAATGTTTACAACACATCAAACTAAGACAAGAAGGTAATATTCG
Source organism: Laupala kohalensis (assembly GCA_002313205.1). Lineage (NCBI taxonomy): Eukaryota > Metazoa > Arthropoda > Insecta > Orthoptera > Trigonidiidae > Laupala > Laupala kohalensis. The sequence continues at coordinate 345,012 of NNCF01128889.1, read as the reverse complement.
TTTCCTTACGCGCTCGAGGCAGAAAGAACAGAATAGCGCCACAAGAGCACGTGAATTGAATCGGTATCCGAGGTTGGCGATGGATTTAAGTTTTGAGAAATTCGAATGTGTTGCCAACATAACGCGAGGTACAAATATCATTACTCTTGTGGACGATGGCGAAGTAAAAGCGTTGGCTACGAGAAATAATTTATGGTCGAGAGAGCTATTACAAAATGTCTACGACCACGTTGAGGACAATAAAGCAATTTATCGCGACTAATATGCAATAAACTAATAAACATAGTGCATGGTTCTTTTTTTTCGTAAGTTAAATTTTATCGGAGCGAAGAAACACGATTTCGAGTCTAAATACAACCGAATGAGAAAATAAAATAATAGTCGTTCGTTCCAATCTCGTCTTCCAAGAATGCAATACTTTCTTTCCGCGTGGGAGGATTATGGAGTGAAAGTAAAAACCGCTTCATTCTTTACTCACACAACAAACGAAAGCGACTCCTCGCTTTGTTCTCAGGGAAACAGCGACGTGGAGCGATTCGCGTTCATTCGTTACGACATTAGGCGCTACGTAAACAGTACGTTGCCTTCTACACGAAATGCGAGAGGTGACCTTAATGAATTGTGTTTCTCACATTACATTTTGGTTTTAAATCATGAAAAAAAATTAACAGTTCGTATGGATTACGTAACTGACGACCCACGAATTGCGGTTCGTTTTACCTCAAAGTATTTTATCAATCGTTGGGGGCACAACATCGTGTTATAAAATCTACGCTGTTAATCAGAATTAATTTTTGAAGTGACGTGTCCTCCGGTGACAGAAAACAGTAAATTGTGCTCGAAATTATAATACGAAATATTAAAATACTTTTTAAATACAAACACATACTATTGGATTTTTCCAGTTCGAAACAATACAAATTTGTTTATGAGAATCAAAATATCGAGTTACACATAAGTAAATAAATAAATGTGACCCTTTATTAGTTTCATTGGTGCCGGCAACATTCCCCCCCCCCCCCCGATCGAACATGGCCCGCGGACGAAAGTGCTGACCAAACCTGTAAATTTTTTCAAATAAGTTTGTTGTTAACTTAAAAACTGAGAGCCAAACTTAACTCACACTATATGTTTTTTATAGTAAATGTATGGGAGAGTAGTTCAAATTTATTGTAAATAGTTAAAAACATTTTTTGAGAACCTACTTAACTCTTTGGAAGCAAGCAAGAGACCATCCCCACATGGCACTGCGTCTGTGTCAACTATCCACCAACTAGAGATAAATGGATTGATAAATCACGGGGAATTACATTTACGATGGTTAATAATATTTATTTGTCGGTCATTGAGTTAGAATATACTTCAGAATAATTGGGAAAATACCCATATTTAACTCAATATCTTTAATACCGGAAAGAGAAAAAAATAATAATTAATTAATACATAACTGATTCGACATTGATAATATATTACACTCAGATGTAGAGGCATCCTATGAAATATATCGCACACTTGTAATCATCCGAGTTCGCTACGACGTGATGTAGCAACACCAACAGCAACATTATAAAAAATTGTTAGTTTTACTTTTCAAAATATTTAAATTTTCCTAATCTGCAAATGTGCTATTACGTTTATTGTAATTATAATTCTAAAAATATAAATGTTTATTTCAAATCATTTCCAAATCTCTCAAAAATATCTTCCCAAATTTGAAATACATGGAACATAAACAATTGAAATTATTAAAGATGACAAACGGAGAAAAGAAAATGAATGCGAGCAGTCTGTTCATCAGGAAATCAAAAACTATTCGGAACAAAATTTTGATTATTATTTACTCACTTATCGATGTTTTGGTAAGCGATAGCGGATGTGCGTCACCTGCTTCTCGAGGGCTTAGTTAATGAAATGTATTCTGTTAACTAAGGGTGTAATAAAACTAGTCGGTGGTTCTGTTTGTTCTCATGACACCGTTACTCCATTAGAAGGAACGAGACTCTCAAAGTTTTGTATAAATCCGTTCAGAGGTTGAGGCGCGGAGCAATTTCAAATAAACTATTTGTAGAACTTCAGCGGTAAAGAAGCATGGGGCAAGAAGGGCTGTTTCTGTAGACATATTAACAAATAATTTTATTCAAATTGGGGAGGAAACTTTTGCACAAAGTCAAGTTTCATTATAATAATAACTGTTTCATTATTACTCGTAATTTCCTTTTATTAGAAATCGATTAAAACGGCTGGAAAGAGACGATGGGTATAGTCATGCAATGGGCCTCGATGAACAACCCAAAAGTTGGCAAATGTTTCAGATGTATACTCTTTGTAAGTCACGCAATGCAACATGGCCGCCAAACACGAATTGCCAACTTCTACAAATTAAGTAATATCCAAATAAATGTTAAGAGTAGTCACAAAAGCGACTGTTTGCTGTAAAAAATACAAAATAATAACATAAACTACGACACAAGGTTATATTCTTCGTGCATCGAGAACAAGTGAATTGATGTTGGCGATAGATTTGTGTTAAAAGAAAGTCTTGTCAATATAACTCGAGATACTCACATCATTACTCTTATGGACGATGGCGAAGTAAAAGCAGTGGCTACACCGTGTGTAAGCCTTGAACCAACATCAATCCAGTTAGACTGGAATAAATAAATAAATAAATAAATACTTAATTGTCGAGAAAGCAGTTACAAACTGCAAAGTATGACCACGTCGAGGACAATTCACAGGGGATTACATCACTTGTAAGGAGTACTATTCCCACTTTTCAATTACTAGACCAAGAGCCATTTCTAAAAAGTCAGTACCACGCATTAAAGGTAATGAATTCTATTGAAAAAAAAAGTTTAAAAAATGACAAATAATACGATAGAAACTACTTCCTAGATAGATTTGTAATGAGAAAGTTCTACATTTTGAATTAACTATACACTGAAGACTCAAGGACATGGTTTTTGGCGTTTCGTCTAGGAATGCATAACACTATAACGTGTTTCTTCTTGGTGTTTTTGGTCAATTTCAGGAAGGACCAGTATATTTTTGGACCGGTACATGCTAAAAATTGCAACCACAAACCACATAATTTGTGCTTATATCCATATCCTCTTCGCTAAAGATACAGAAATTGTCACTTTGCACTTCACTATTCTTCGCAACTGCTTGGATTGAAACCGCATGTACTTCTGCTACTGAAGTGCAATTCCGGTGGAAAACCCCACGCTCTAGTATACATTGACACAAAATTAACCATCAACCTCACATTTCTGTTTTTCTTCTCATTGTACTTCTACCGTGTCCCACTATAGCGGAATCTCTTTGTATTTATAAGGGAACGTCTTGAAAGCGTGATTCACATTTTATAGGTAGGTCACTTCTTGTTCAAGTCTTAAAAATTAAAGCAAAAGTTTGTCGAATGTTAGCATCTGCGCACAGATTGCTCTGTCAGAAACGAGGTTTCACGTATTCAACCCTCAATGGTCATCGACTTCCTGCTGTAGAAGCTGGAAAGTTTGCTGGGCCACACTCCAGATTTTTAATCATAACCATTTTGGGAGCTTCGTTTTTGCTCCGACAGAAAGTCGAAGTGATAAGTAGCGTCTAGCTACTAACTGATTCCACTCGCTCCACATAAATCCCGCGCCTCCAGGTCACTCTCTAGCGATTCCGTCTCGGTCAAGGTTGGATTCACGCCATATCTGGTTGAGATATATTTTACGGATTCACTTTGTGTGTTTATTATTCGACAATAAATAAAACAGGCGTGAAATAATGATCCGAGACATTATTTTGTATTCTTATATTCCATTTCGACTTATCCGTATATTCTCCTCTCTCTTTCCTTTTTTTTTTTACATTTTTGTCAGAACATTAAAATATCAGCGAGGAATTTGTAAGAGAAGTGGAGAGTTCGCTATTTTGACGAAGTGTAAATGCTACACTTCTCACTTACAAAACTTGGGGCGTTGTAGTAAGTATTAACCCGTGTCGGCAGAAAGGTGATTCTTATAACGTGATTTGTTTAATTTTTTAATATTCGATAGCGCAATAGTCTGTATTTTCAATGACTCTGACTTGGGAATGTTTCTTTTAGTCCACTCGATGTCTCTCGAGACATGACAACTATCAATAGGGCTGCGAAAACTATCACACACATCACACACATAAACCGCTCGCTGCTCGACGATGATTCTCACAGTTCGTAGCTCTCGAGAGATCTGCTGTCAAATTAATTTGAAAATTGGATATGTGAGCTATCTCCACCATTCCAGAATATTTTCGGGTCATCGAATTATATTCTAGAGTCGGTTACTTTTTGTGCGTTTATCTACATGTAGACGCCTAGGGGCGGCATCTATTCAAATAATTATTCGCGAATTTAGTTTTATTTGATAGTAACGATTTATCAACAATACTTTCCGAATGATTTATAGCTTGATAATAATACGTGCTTGTGAAATAACGTTTTTATGTTTTATTAAATACAATAATAATAATAATAATAATAATAAATTTATTGTCAAAAAACAGTACAAACTGCGTATGACCACGTGGAGGATAATAAACTAATTTACTCTCCGGAAGCAAGCAAGGGACCATCCCATCAATTCCGATCAAGGGCTCCAAGGCAGAGGCGGATTCAAAAATTTCAGCAAAAGTTCCTAGATAAGATAAAATGTTAGCTGCGAGTTATAATACATATATAATGTCAATATGTTTGTAATTTAACGCAAAAATGTTTGTAAATTTACATGTACAAGTTATTATCGAACTATAGATTATTCTGAGTATAGTGTTTAAAAATCATAAGAGTTGAAAAAACACTAAATTCACGATTTATTGTTACAATAAACACGTCCCTAGACAAAGCCTAGAGAACCTGTATAAGAAATCCGCCTCCACCCGAAGGAAAACCGGAGAAAAACCCGGGCCAGGATGCATATTTGTTGGTATTGTGTTTATACTGTAACATGCGCCCAACTATTTTTATCGTTAGGAGTTGTTGTAATGTCAAATCCCCCTCTGCCTTGGGGTCCTTGATCGGAATTGATGGGATGGTTCCTTGTTTGCTTCCGGAGAGTCAATTAGTCTATTGTCCTCGAAGTGGTCACATGACGCAGTAGCTTTAAAATATTATTCATACGTTTTCATTTATTCACTTCGTGTTTGATATAATTTTTTCATTATTTTTTCTTAGATTTAAAAAACTACCAGAATCTACGCTATATCTTTATAAATAAATAAAACCATTGCACTTAGAGATATCCAGTGTAATGTATCTACGGGATCCTTGGGGCTGAGGAAGGCGTGGCAAGTGACAAGTAAGAACCAAGTGTCGAATCGGCATCGGGAGAAAGTGTCGCCTGCGGTGAGGCTGAGCGCGCGCTGGAGCGCAACTGTTTGCTCTGACGTAGGAACAGCGGGCGACGTTCCTCTGCTCCAGCTGCAGTTGCTTTCAAGCACATCAAGATACAAGGTGTCACGACAATAGTTTTAACACATGTGGAGTGAGCCCCACTCAGCTCTCGTAACAAAAACTCCTTGCATTAAATGCCCTACATTGCAATAAAAATATATGAAAACAGAAAAAAACACAAATATAAAATCAAAATATAGTTATAACACACGATGACCTTTTTAGTAGATCGATAGATTTAAATATATTTATCCACACGAGTACCGTCATATCTGCAGAAGCAAGAGCAGATCGCATGAGTTATCTTTCACTTTAAACTCTTTGCGTTTCGCGCAGGTTTTAAAAAAGCGCCTTTTAAGATGTAAAAGTGTCATTGGAGAGTAATAAACCTTTCTTGCGTAATAAAGTTTCGCTGTATCTCGAGAACAGTGCGACGTACAACAAATGCGATTTAGCTCTCTGTACTTCGCAGAATTAACTAACAATAAAAATGCTCCTATGCACGTTTTCAAAATTTCTAATTTTAAGAAACCGGAAGTGTAGAGCGGTATGTAAAAGATGCCCAGAAATGTGCTTCTCTTCCTAACGCATACAAAATCAAATCTCGATGCATCGATTTGTTCGTGAGTTATCGGGGGACCAAAATTCTTAACAAAAACACATAAACGAACATTAGACATCATCACCAAAATATGCAAACACTCTCCTGGAGCCAATTCGCAAAGGAAACAAAATTTCGACCGGTTGCAATACTTTCTGCTTAAAGTAAGAAGACGAGGACAATGCGTCAGTCCACGCGTCAGCTCTCGAACCGGGAGAATGCGATGACAGCGCTGCAGCGGCGTGTTTCACGTTACAATTTGACGACTTCTTTAAAATAGAAATTTGTTGAGATTTCTCGTAAAAAGAAACTGAAGATTTTTCTATTTCTCTTATATCGAACTGGAAAAAGACCCGGATTGAAGTACGCTACAGGGGTGTGGAAAGTATATCAAAATTCGACTTTAATCCTTTATTAGTGATTAAAAGATTAAAATACCTTAGGGATAACAGCGTAATTTTGTTTGAGAGTTCGAATCGATAACGAAGATTGCGACCTCGATGTTGGATTAAGAATATTTTTTGGTGCAGTAATTAAAAAAATAAGTCTGTTCGACTTTTAAATTCTTACATGATCTGAGTTCAAACCGGTGGAAGCCAGGTTGGTTTCTATCTTTCTATAAAATTTATATTTTAGTACGAAAGGACCAAATATAGAAAATATTTTTTTGTTTATTGAATGTAATTAAATTATATTGACAGAGAAGTGTGATGAATTTAGAATTCATTCATGTGTTGTTTACACATATAATCTTGTTATTTTGAGATTTATTTTTAGGATATTTTAGATACCTAATTATATTAATTTTTGTGTTAGTTTCTGTGGCTTTTTTGACTTTATTGGAACGCAATGAAAGAGTTATAGTGTGTGTAAGCCCATTGTAGAAACTGTTCGAAGGCTTCGGAAACGTATTTGGATTGTCACAGCAGTCTTCTAACTGGACGTGTAAGTGTGTGAACATTGCTTTTCTCTGTGTGTTCCTATAGTTCGATTATTCGAGAAAATGGTCCACAAAATAGGTGACAGAATAGATATAATTCAGAAGAAAACAAAAAGAAGTTCGAGAAGACTGAATGGAATATATTCTATAGGAAGAAGATATGATTTTTTTATTTTTAGACAATAAAATAGACTTTATATCAACACTTTGTTAAATCCGGCTAGCATAATGAACATTTAAGTACTTAAAACTAAGCGAATTTCATAAGTGACAGCATCGTAATGCAACGATGCCATATGTTAATGAGAAGATCACAGTTTCAACACATGTGCCCTGCACCTGACGTACGAACAAGGAAACCTTTGTTGCCAGGCAATGAGGTTCACTGTAACTCAATTTCCATCTCCTACGTCACAGAAGAAATCTTTTAATAAATAAATAAATAAATATATATATAAATCCAAAGTAAATGAAATACAAAAAATGAAACATATAAAAGTCACTTACACATTGGACGAAACGGTTTCGGCATTCGTCTTCCTCAGTTATATAGATAATCTTCGTGTAATTATTTTATGGTCATATAAAATAATATTCATCTTATGTGTTATTGTTTCTATAATGTTAAAGAATTTACTGTATTTTATAAAAGAAGTGAATGAGTTTCATTTTCCTAATAAATATTGCTTCCCATTGATCCCATCTGATGATGTAAGCGCTGTTAATTCCTCTTATACTTTATCACGCTATTGTTAAAGTGCAATAGTTTATTTTTAAGTTATACGGCTGTGTACGTTATCTCTGTAGCCCCATCCCGGCCCGGGTTTTCCTCCGGTTTTCCTCCCGGTAGTGGCGGATTTTCCATTGGCGGAAAGGAATGTCATTTAATGCTTTCGTTATCATTAATCTCTAATTGTTACTGCACCTTATACCTACGATACATTTTGGAATAATAAATGGATAACAGAATGTATTTATTAAATAATTTCTTTTATAAGTATTTCGAATTCGTCACTGCCGTTGGGTACTTGATCGGAATTGATGTGATGGTCCCTTATTTCATTCCGGACAGTAAATTAGTTTATCATCTTCCATGTGGTCGTACGCACTTTCCAACTGCTTTTATGAAAGTAAAGTTTGTTAATTTATTTATATTTATAAACAAGTTATCATGGTATTTATGAACAGCTATATTCCTTTAAAAAAATTCTAACACAAAATAATACGGCAATCTGACAATTCGAAGTGTTTTAAAATTTAAATTACGTGCGAGTCGCTAGTGTAATGTACGTCGAATAAATTTCAGTTTTTTTATGTTGTAAATTTCAGTCATTTGGTCACAACTACATTTTTCAGTAAAAAGTAACTATTTTGATGTAAAATGCAATGAGCATTTTCACAGAAAATTTTGATTTGTTTCAAGTGGTTTGAAACAGTAATTTTCATTCACGGTAAATCTGATATTTTATAGAAATACTGTCTTAAGGAAGAGGTCACTACTTCGATCCAACCTCAGGGCTTGTTACACATTTCTGAAACCTCATCCACATTCAGGGGTTCATACCAAGGTGCGCGGCTCCCTGCACCGAACATTTTAAAAAAAACTTCCTGAAACAGCGATTTACGACACTCCTATACATAAATAACGCATTAACATAACTGCAGTTTTCATTTTGAAAAAAAAATTAAATTTTTTTTTAAATATATATTTTTTATTTTTACTTTGGATGTTTCTGCTAACGCGTCTATTCACTGTTTCAGATTCACTCAATGTTATTTCACATGAAACGTTTAAGTCTTCCATCAAAAACTATAACACGAATGAAATGATGAAAATTCAGTGATATTTAATGCGAGGACGTAAGTGGTGATATAGAAATATAATGTACTTTTTTTTACCGAACGCGCGGGAAGAGAAAGATAGAGTGAAGTATCATGTTCCATATGTAGAGGAGTGGCAACCCATTTTATTGCTTCGCCTTGTCGCTCGATTTTTNAGACAGCCCTTTGCGTCCCCCCTCCCTTGCGATACGTCAGTGTCCACATTCACATCCAAAACTCCATCCCTCTCACTCGAAGACCAGGCACATCCTAATCACTTCTATCACATGTATCTTTTTTTTTTGCAAAAAGTTTGCAAGTGAAGTAGTTTGTAATTAGTGATCCTGTCCTCATCGTCAAGCGAAAATTCCTCGGTCAAGAATCGTATAACCGCCTGATACTTTTTGAGCAAAATAATATTCGCTTAGGATTCGTTATCGCGTTACGAGGAAATTTTTACGCTCCAATAATTTTATTGCACTATTTAAAGCAGAATAAATGTGGAATCCAGTATTTCTTTTTATCTTGTTCTCTTAAGCACTAGTGTTGTGTTCTTTTCTTACTTTAGGCGGATGCCATGTTTCTGTCTTAACCAAGAACATTTCATTCGTAGTAACTCTAGAGCTGAACTTCTTTCAAGTCAGAAAAATTTCCAACGAGTACATAATTAAATAAAATCTTGACAATATTATGAATTATTTAATGGTAATGGCAAAAACAAATTTTAATATCATATGAAATGTTTATAAATATGCTCCAAAACGAAATGTGTGAAGAGTGTTAATTAAAATTAATTAACCACCATACAAATAATGGCACATGATACATCAGTTCTACCACGTTTGATTAGTGTGACATGATTAACCAAGAAAACCCTCACAGCCACACAAAATTTAAGAATCCAGAAGGCATCATTATTTATTTTCTCTGTTAACGATACGATTCCTTGACCGACTGTTACAAGGAAGCGAGTTGGATGACGCTGAAAGACAAACATCAATTCTATTCACTTTTTCACATCTCTATTCCTTTTTCCAATTTTCATCCAGTTGGCATGACTGAAATAATTAGTTTCTTCATCCCAAAATTCTTTCGTTCCTTCATTGCACATTTTGACTATTAAAAATCGCTATTATAAAAAAAACATACATTCATCATTATGATAATTTAAAACTGGAGTTCTTAAATAAAGATACAACTAGGAATAATTTGATACAATTTGAAAAAAGCAAAACTAGGATTTGGTAAAAACGATACAAGTTGGGCAGTTACTGAAGAATACAATTTACATTTTGACAATCAGAAAAAGATTGACAAATTGAATAAATCTGTCAAAA